>RSDY01000014.1:0-182817 GCA_010758995.1 Sporobolomyces pararoseus
GTGTTCGTGGTCCGGGAAGCGGTTCGAGGTGTCAATTCGGAACGAGAGGAGGAAGTTCTTAACGAACTCGAGGATAAAGGCGCGAAAATTGTCAAACTCGAGAGCTCCGAGCTTCAATGGTTACGAGAACAGTAAACTCCCGAGCTCGATAATGTGACGGAAAGGACTAGGTCACGACGACGTGTGAATTTCCAGTATTTCGATAGTGATTCACGACTCTCTTTCTGTTACTCCTGTCTCGCTACACTTTCTTCTGCAACGGCATCCTATTATTTCTCTGTCGGGGTCCCGCGTCACAGATTATCTATCTTTTTAATCTTCGGCGACGAGGGCAAGCTAGAGGAAGGAAAGGGAAACATCATCAGGATCTCAACGGACGCTTGTCGAGGTGAGAGAGATACATACGATCATGCGGTACAGGGCGTAGAAGAAGAATACAAGGCTAAAACAGCGAAAGGACAGGGTGTCAGTGAAAACAGAAGAGGGCTTCATTCGTGCGAGATCGGGAACGCACTAGAAACCGAGTTTGATGAATGATTCTGTGGACACGGGCGAGTCAGATCAGGCTATAAAGACGAGACGGAGCTAGCAACTCACCTTTCTTGTGCTGGCTTAATGTTCTGAAAATTTCTGTTGCGTCGAACATGTGATTTCGATTCACCACTCTGTGTATGATTCGAGGGGTCAGCAAACATGGACCCAGTCGCACCTAAGTAGTAGAGAGGAACGAAGAACGCAACTTGTTGACATTGTAAGCGAGCAGAGGTGCGTTGAGAAGGAAAGCGATGACTTGGAACGAAAGAAGGAATATCGTTGTCATGAAAGCGTGTGCGATCATTTCCGGCAATACGAACTGTTAGACATCAAGCTCTGAGCATCAGTAGATGCTCGTTCCTAAAGAGAAAGGAAGAAAATGATTGCGAACTGACTTGGTTGAGTTTGTTACACAAATCGATGGGATTGAGACTGTACGAGGAGGACGAGCTATGGTGAGCAACATGATACGCTGACTTTCACTCTACGATTCGGTACCTACTAGTCGCATTCGAGATCTGAGAACATGATGATCTGTTGAAGAAGAACAAACAACGTCAACTCGGAAGAAAGGTGTCAAGGAAAGCAGGAAGTGGAAGGCTCACGAAGAAGACGGAAGTGAACAGGAGCACTGCTGCCATAATGACAGCGAATAGGAATAGCCAAGCTTCTCCAGACTGATCAAACAGGTCGATTAAATGGAGAGTGAGGTTACATCGATTGGAAACAAAGTGAGAGACGAGAAGGAGAGACGAATCAATCCGGTCAGCGGAACCTCGTTTCAAGCCTGTACAGAGAACTCACCATGGTGATCTAAATTTGGTACGGGAGGAAGTGGAGGAGAAAGAGCGAGAGAGACACAACAACTCGTCAATTGCCTCGAAACTCGATCTCGCTTTCCGTCTCTCCCACCTTTGACACCCTTTCAACCTCCAGAAAGCATGAGTAGATACGCTCCGACTAGATCACAACCGAAGGTACCCAGAGTCGATCGGGAAAAGGTGAATCTCTCTCTCTCTCTCTACACTCTCCTCCTCGAGCGGTGTCTGATCCCCCAGTTCACGCAGACCTGCCCTTCACTCTTGAGAGTATTCGTCAACCCTCTCCACCATCATCCGGACTCAGCCTTCACCATCAATCAAGTTCCGACTCAGAAAGAGTTTCAAGTTTACGTTTGGAGAGATTCGACTCTGAGGGAGATCCTCCTCTCTTTGAGAGACGCCGCCCCTCAGCTACGCGGAAACAACGCCGCCAAGTTCTCTCTCAAGTTGGTCTTCTGGGATTCGAAACTCGATCGGTACACCTCGACAGATCTCGCTTTGATTCATGCCAAAGACCTCAGTTCCCCTTCCTCTTCTTCTTCTTCAGATCATCGTAGAGCACCACCAGGAGGAGGATCAGGATCCAACTCACTAGAGAAGACTCTGTCGGAAGCTAAATACGTCGTAGGAGACTTTGTCGATGTAGCTTACATTTTACCGGGAGTTCCAAATTCAGTCGGAGGACCAGTTTCGAACCACGCATCGACGACTGGACCTCAATTCGCACCTTTACCTAATCAGGGTGGACCTAGAGGAGGAGGACCTGTCGGAGCTTTCGGAATCAGAGGAGCAGCGGTTGGAAATCAGAGAGGCGGATCAAGACCTGGAGGAGATACTTGGGCACCAAATAGACCAGCTCCAGGTGCAGGAGGAGGAGGAGGAGGAGGGAGGTACGGAAGTGGGAGACCGGCTCCTGCCGATCAAGGATGGGGAAATCGTCGTCCTCGACTTAACGCACCGGAAGATCGCAACGTGCGTTTTTTCCTTAAGATTCTCCTCGTCCTTCTGCCCGTTATGTCGCTGCGGACCACTGACAAACTCTCTCCCACAGGCCAAGAATGGAAACCGAACCCCTCGTCGCAACTCTCGATCACTCTCACCAGAACGTCAATCGAGCCGACCTCGACCTCGTTCCCCTTCTCGCTCCCTGTCTCGTTCTCCTCCTCCCGCAGCTCGTGATCGTTCACGTTCTTTCTCTTCCGCTCCCAAGGAGACTACAAACCGTGCTCGCGACGAATCGGATGCAGCAGAACGAAGAGCGACTCCGCCTCATATGAAAGCGAAAGGAAGCTCGGAAGTCAAGGATGTTCAAGAAGATGAGGAAATGAAAGATTGAACGATTCTCTACCAAGGTTGGCTGGGAATAGGGGAAAATTGGAATCGTACTGTTTGTCGAGTAGGTACTGGATATCACGAAAGACACAAGAATGGTAATAGATACAGACAATTTAGTGCCCTTCTAGTGCTCAACTTCTCAGCTGCGAGTTTGTCCTCGCGACAGTTTGACCTCAATTGAAGGAGAATCAAAGCTGCAAGTTGACCAGTTCGCTCACCAACTTGTCTCCAATGCTTTCCTTCTCTTGTCGACACATCTCAACGATTCCCACTAACTTCTTGACTCCGACCTGCAACCTGCCTTCTTGACCTAGACCAGCCTGTTGTACAAGTGACATTGTCCTATCTAGTTCAGATTGAGAGCGGAAGAGGGCCATTTCTGCGAGGGCGTGATTGAGTTGAGGAAGGGTCGTGATCGAAGGTACCAGGAGAGTCGAGGTGAAGGAATCCATCAAATCCATCTCTGACAGCATAGGACGGTTAGAAGTAGTAGAGAGGATCAAAAGACGACGTCCCTGAGAGCATGGTTCAGCGGCTCGGTTAGTTGTCGAAAGTGGAAGGCAAATATGTCGTCGAGGCACTAACCTTTGGGGGCCTTTTGCCTAACAGGACCATGAGAGCTTGTAGAACTCCATTGGAGAACCGAGGGCCGATAGGTACCCAATCTAGTCAAGCGAAACGGTAAGAAATGGTCAGCGAAACTCAGGAATGCCTTAAAAATCTGTCAATCGCTCACCGAGAATACGTTCGATTCCATCCACGACGATACAACTGAGAGGACTCTTGTAACTGTCGGTGAAAACCTTGTTGAGGTAGCTGATCTTTTGCGACTCTGAGAACCCGACCATGTTTTCCGCTGAAACGAGTTTGATAAAGGGGAAACCTGAAGACATCGCGATCGTCGAAGCCATTGCAGTCTTTCCAGAACCGGGAGGACCTATAAAGAACCTGAATGAGCTTCCGGGACAGTTTCGCAAGGACGAGATGACTCACCGTGAAGGAGAGCAGAAACGAGAGGAGTTCGCTCAGATGTTCGTACTTGTTCAACCAGTAGCTTGCCATCTCGCAAGATATCCTATTCGAGTAGAGCCCCATCAGTCAAGGCACGGAAGTAGGAGAGAGACAAGAAGAAGGGGAACAAACGTGAACATGGTTATCAAAGTGGATGATACCGTTTTGAACAACTTGCTGTAACTCTTCTTCGTTGACTCCGAACGCGGGTTGCACTTCGTCCAAAGCATTCATGAAATCTTCTCTGACAACTTGCATTTGATCAATGTCGTCCGAGAGCGCCGCGAGAGTTCCGACTTTGACGTGACGGTTGAAGGCGAACGAAGTTGCGCTTTTGACGAGACCTCCGATTTCAGCACCTGAAAAGTTCTTCGTCAATGAGGCGAGTTCCGAGATATCTACATCTCGTCCCATTACTCCGTTCTGTCGCATCTTTGAGGTGTGAATCGTCAAAATTTGCACTCGACCAGCTTCGTCTGGAAGAGAGATTTCGATGTGAACTTCGAGACGTCCAGGTCGTAGGAGAGCTTCATCGATCATGTCCATCCGGTTAGTCATTCCGATGAGGAGAATGTTGTTTAGTTGATCCACACCATCCATCTAGATTTGTTCGAATCGCTCAAGAGAGGGTGAGCTCTCCGCTCTTCGCTCGTCGCAACGTGAGACGTCTGGAATGGACTCACTTTCGAAAGAAGTTGATTGACGACTGAATCTCCCACTCCAGTTCCATTGTTCGTCGATCCACGCTGCTTGCAGATAGCGTCGAGCTCATCGAAAATGATGATGTGTAAACCAGATTCGTCACCCTTTTCCTTGTACTGTCATTCCGATAGAGTATATGAGCTCAGAGAAAACACAATATAGATGAGTGGATGAAGCTCACCTCTTTCTCAGCATCACCGAACAGCTTTCGAATGTTTTCCTCACTTTGTCCAACAAATTTATTCAGAATCTCAGGACCATTGACGATCTTGGGCTCCCTCGCATTCAACATCTTTCCAATCTGCCGAGCCATGAGCGTTTTACCAGTTCCAGGAGGTCCGAAGAGCAGAATACCTGTCGTTATCGCAAGATGTCAGCTTAACCTGCCGAACCTTCTCCGTTGATACAACACGAGCATAGACGAGCGCACCTTTCACGTGTTGGATACCGAGTTTCTCGACTAGTCCAGGAGGAAAGATGCGGGAAGCAAAGGCACGACGGAAGATGGCAGAGAATTCAGAATCGAGACCACCGATTCCCATGTCTTCGAATTTGAAGTTGGGAGCGAGAATGGCATTTGGAGGTGGTCTGTAGGGTCAACACGAACGTCAGAAATGTCTCGAGTGGGGTCAGAATAGAAGAGAGAGCTGACTTTTTGGCAGAAGATTTGATCTTGATCGCGGAAGCGGGATCTTTGACAAAGTTGACTTCCGTTTGGTTCGTCAAGATCCCGGTCCTTCCGCCTTGTCCTGCTCCTCCATCCAATGACAAGCAGTGTATGCCTTTGACTGTGGCACGAAGGTTCTGCCCGTGGAAATCGAAGACGAGAGGTTGTCCCGAAGTGAAAATCAGACCTTCGTAGGCTCGAACGAAAACTGCTTGAAGCTCATCGGCAGAGTAAGCAGTAGGCTGCGCATTCTTCTCGAACCAGTATGCAACCTGCACATGCGAGAATGAGCTCAAGATGGGTTCGCTTGTCGCTGCAAAGAAGAGAGAATTCGAAAAACTCACCTCGAGATCCATTGAAGCGAGGTACACATCCGAGCCGAGAGCGTTTGGGTCGAACGCCTCGACATCGACGACATCTCCACTTTGACTCAGTTGTGCGTACTGTCGCACTAAACGAGCTGCTCCAATCGTTCCAGGTCGAATCGCATCGTCAAACCTAGGAGGAGAACATCGCAACGAGTTTCAGCAAACTTTCGAACCGCCTAATGACCGGATACTTCAACTCACATCGTAGCGTAGACATATTGTCCTTTGATGATCACGTAAGGAGTTTGACCCCAATCCTGTTGATTGAGAACGATCCGATTCGAAAGAGCGTGGGAAGCACTCGGAGCCTCAACAACTGCAAACTGACGAGCCTGGCCTCTACCTGAACCTCTAGAGGAATAGTTTGTCGGCAAATGAGATCGTGGAGGAGCTGTCGGAGGAGGAACGCGTTGAATTTGAGCGGGAGGAGGGGCCGAACGTGGAACTTGGGAGTAACCTGAAGAAGGCGGAGGAGCTTGAGGTGGATCTTGTCTATTGAACCAAGACATCTAGGTCGAGTTGAAGATTTAGATAAGTGAATGGACGGGAGCGAGTAGACCGTCAGAAGTTCGAATCAAACTTTAGGATTTGATCATCATCACCTCCTCTCGCCTTCGATCCATAAACCTTGAACAACGATAACGGCTGAAGCAGTGGGTCCTCAGAAAGGCAGCCGGGCTACACTACACAGGAAGAATGGATGAACCACTCTCGCTGCTGGGTTTGAATGTCACTTCAGCTTCCGAGTTACTCCCGATCGAAGACCTCGACTTGGACAGATGTCAGTTGTTAGGTCCGGTAGCTCTCATTGTACAGGTGAGTCTTTCCGCCTTTTGCACGAAGATAAGATGGTGTCAACCTAACTTCTGGGATTCTCGCATGTCTTTCTACTCCAGGGAGTCATGGGATTGATCATCGTAGGAGGACTCGTGATCAAGAGAATGAGAGAGCGACCTCGGCGGAAGTGGAAAATCTGGTTGGCAGACGTAGGAAAGCAAGTCGTCGGACAATTCGCGGTTCATCTTTCGAATGTCGCTATCTCTGGTCAGTCTCCCGCTCGTAGCCCTCTTTGCTCGACGAGTACGTCTGAACTGATACCGAATCCCTGTAGATCTCATCGCGAGCACTAGAAGCGACAATCCGTGCTCACTCTTCGCACTGAATATTTTAATCGATACAACTCTCGGCGTTCTTCTCATCTACTTCCTCCTCCAGTATTCGACGACACTCATGCAACGTTACCAACCTCATTACAAGACGGGATACTACGGCAACCCCTTCTCTTTCTCGTTGTGGGCTGAACAAGCAGCAGTTTACGTTGCTTGTCTCGCAGTGATGAAGATCGTCGTATTGATCATTTTCTGGGTTGCTCCAGAGCTCGAAGACGGCATGAGCTGGGGATTGAGCTGGATAGAGAACGAGGAAGCGCAAGTCGTAGTGGTGATGCTCATTCTTCCTCTCGTGATGAACCTCTTCCAATTCCTCATCGGTTAGCAAACTCTCCGTATCATTGCTCGTCATGATCAAGCTGACCTGATGAAACTACTCTCGATGTAGTCGATTCGATCATCAGATCCAAAGATCCGGCATCGCCAGGAGTGATCAGTCAAAATTCGGACGAGGAATCGAGACGAGGATTTCTCGAGAGCGCTTCGGATGACGAAGACGAAGATGGTAGTACCGAGCTCCGACAAACTTCTCGGAGAGGATCAGCACGCACGAGTGCAGACAGGGTAGAAGAGTATTCAGACGAGGACGAAAGTGGGAAGCAGAAGGAGGCAACGGAACTCCTCTTTGATGCCGACTCCCCGACAATCCGACAAATCCCTTCTGTCCGCCACGAAACGAGTCACAGTTATCCTCCCCATCCTCAACCTCACTCTCATTCGAATTCGGCTTCCTCCACTCTCCCTCCCTACTCTGCTCTTCCGCCAACTGGACCAGTCTCGACCCCGCGCCAACCTCCTCGCAACCATCTCGACCAATCTGATGACGAGACCAAGGAGCAAGTTCAAGAGGACGACGACGGCTGGGGTGAAAATTGGTCAGCTTCTTCAGATGTCGAAGAAGAACACCTCAAGCCTATCCCCCTGCAGCAAAAACCTCCTATAGCATCCACGGTCACCGAATCTCATCCTTCTGTCTCGCAAAGGAAAGAGTCCCTTCCTACCTCCCTAGATTCTCCTCCTCTTCCTTCGACAACGACTCCAACTTCTTACCCTTCTCCACCTACAGATCACTTGGCCACGCCGCTCGAGCCGATGTCAAGCTCATCAAGGCTCGAAGAAGCAGAAGCTGACGAGGATGACAACGACTGGGGATTCGACGATTCGACGTCGTCCCCGACAATTCAGCCTACTATAGCTTCTCCTTCTCTTTCTCCTCTTGTCGTACCTCCCGAGCATCTACCCCCCAGTATCAACGTTGTCGCACCTACAACAAATAGTCACGAGCAGACTGAAGAGCAGGAGCAGGAGCAAGCAGGACTAGAAGCAGAGGAGAATGAGGACGAGAACGACTGGGGATTCGACGATGACTCCCTCTCAACTCCCGCTTCTCCGATCCCACCACCACTTCCAGATACAAGTCAAGCGGTCGAGAAAGCGCTAGGAGTGGACGAACAACGGCTGAATGACCAACAATCTACTGTCAAAGCTCCAATTGAAGTCGGAAAGGAACTCGACGGACTTTCTTGAGAGCGTCTGTAGCAAAGTTCGGAGCAGTATACATTGTACTTTTTATTTATTTAGATCCGTTACCATCTTGTATTCGAGTTGTACTGTATCGCGTAAAGAAGAATATCATTCGCCTGTTGACAGAATCTTCAGACGCTCTCTGGGCTAACTCGAGGTTGTAGAACAAGGTTCTGTCGTTCTCGAAGCTAGGGAAAAAAAGGGAGTTCACATTGCGATCTCTGCCATTCTTCTGCCATTCTTCTGCCATTCTTCTGCCATTCTTCAAAATCCATTGGCTAACATTGAAGCTGCCATTCTCGCCTGTTTCTCAGAGCACGACGGAACGCAAAAGAATCAGCACCGAACAACAAAGGTCGAGAAAAGTACTCGAAGACTTACATCAACTCGTTGCCTTCTATCTCCCTCGACGACGACAGAACTGGCCATCGAGCGAACTGTTCGTTTCTGTGCCTTTTGAGCCATGCTACTTAGATCCCTCGAAGCCTGTCCAGCGTTCGAGGTCGAAGCAGACAAGGGATCGTGAGGCTGGGCAGCACGGTAAGAATTGTTTGAAGTGACAGAGGAAGTAGAGTGAGAAGGGGACATTGGCGCTGAAGAAGTGGTTGAATTGCGTTGAGCGATCGAAGGTGAGCTTGTTGCGGAAGAGTTGGCTCTCGGCGAAGCGGTCGATCTCGATTGATCATGATGGTATACTACTCCTCCCTCGAGTTTACGAATGTTCTTCATTTCGCTGCGAAGGGTTTCGTACTCCTTCAAGCGCTGCTTCTCGTAGACGAGGTTGCTCTTGGCATGTTCGAGAAGTGTTGAAAGTAGATCCGAGTGAGTCTGAACGGAGTGTCGAGCGAGAGATGGTGAGAGTGAAGAGGAAATGGCTGATAATCGAGCTGTCAGGAGGGTTTCGTGTCTCTTTGCCTGTTCGACCCAGTGATAAGTAAGACGAGGACGGCAGCGATAAAGAGAGCGAAGAATGAACTGACCTCGTCCAGCTCTTCGAGCGCTTCGTCCACCTTTTCGCTCCGTAATTCTTTCGCACTGCTTCGCAATTTCTCGATGTTCCTCCTTTTCTGAATCGTCAATTTAACTGCCGCACGATGTTCTTCCGACACCGAGTCACGATTTGATAGCGTCTCCTTGGCGGATCGAGCATTCGAAGATTGATAGAGGAGAGCGTCGCCAAGGTGCACGAGTTCATTGATCGACTAGAAGAGAGATACGTTTCGTCAGTTTGATCTCCAGATCGAAGGAGAAATCTACCAGTCGAGCTCACTTGTACGTTGGATATATCTGCATCTACCTTCATTCCTCGAGCTAATCGCTTGAATCCGTTCGCGAGAGGTGTGTAAGTTTCGCTCAACGCAAAGGTATTTAGTTGATCTCCTACTTCGTTTACCGCGCTAGCAGCTTGTCTTCTCGATTTCGATACCTTTTCCACTGTCTTGTTGGCATCGAGGAAGGTCGCCTCTAAGCGTGCCATTGAGACCTTTGCGAGTGTGAGGGGATCGTCAAGTTCTCCTCCCTTTGAAGCTCGAGAAAACGAAGGGAACGACGTAGATGACTTCTTCTTGTGATGAGGAGTATACTGTAGCATTCGAGAACGTCAGCGCTATCAATACTGTAGTCGGGAAGGGAAGAGACGGCAACCGTACCCCGAAATCACTTTCGACGAAACTTCTCGTTTCTTCATCTCTGACGACTGCTTGATCCTGCATCAACCTGACTACCCATCTCTGATATTGCTGTTTGAGTATCCTGTCATCTTCTTCGTCTGTAGCTGCCGAGGTTTGAGGAAGTGGGAGAGCGGGAATGATCGATTGAGGGCAAGTGACTGAGAGAGCTGAAACGTATGAAGTGAATTCTGTGTAGGAGCGCGAGACCGCTCGATCTGGCCATGCAAGGGAAGGATGAGCACCACTCTCTCACGAGGAAAGATGAAGAGAGGAGCCAATTTACAGGTCGAGTTTCTGAAAGTTGGGAGATTCGACTGTTTCGACAAGCGAGTATCCCGTCAGTCAGTCTCTGCCTTTCTTTTCCCTTTCGAGAGTTTACGAGACTGCTGAATTGAGACTCACCTCTGCGTTGAATTTGATGTACATGTCTCTACGATTCCTGTCAATCCCGAGAATTCGTATCCTCACGAAACCTTCTTGAGCTACTCCCGCTTCCCGTCTCGGAGTCACAGGTGAATCTTGTGAGCTCCCACCAGGACCTCTGTGTCCGTAATCGTCTTCGTCGTTGTTGTCGAGTCTCCTCCTCTCGTCTGTCGTTCTAGCTGGACGAGGTACCATTCCATTTCTCGGGTTGCTGTTGATGTTACTACCTCCTGCCCAAGCGTCTCCTCCTTGATCTGCCGTCTGTTGCTCGTACTGTGAATTCGAGGAGAAGTTGACGGATGACGGGTCGAACTGATCAGAGTGGGGGTTTTGAAAAGGAGAACTGCCGGCTTGGAAAGGGTTCAAAGGATCTGACATTCCTCCTTGCTGCGAGTTCGTTTGCGACAGTTTGGTCGGAACGAGTGGAGAGAAACGATAGAGAGAGTTAGCTCGTTCCTTTAATTCGAAGTTCTTTCTTCGGAAGTTTGCTCGCTTTCACTACTCTTCAACGATAAATTATTCACACTTTGCCGTACATAAGATTTGTAAGGTTCTGAAACGCGCTATCACTCTGTCCCTAAAAAGAGGGTACTGTCGAAAAGAAAACCAAAAACCTTTTCAAGGATTTTCCAACGTTCCCGAGTGATAGTAGGTGGTGACCTCCCTCAAAGTACATACGTAGGATCCTTACGAAACAGTGGTTCGAAGTGAGACAATTCTCTCGGGACGTTCAGTTCATACTTTCCTGATTTAAGTTACGTTCGCGCAGTTATAACTTTTTCGAGTGACCCAATTGAAAGGGGGTTCCTTCCTTACAATCCGTACTGCACCGTACATTCGATATACAGAACACAGGTGGAAGTCTCTCCAATTGGTGGGATCGACAAGGTCTCGACGTTCCGGAAACGCGTCTGAATCGCGGGAAACTGTTTTCTTCCCCCTCCCTCGTCTTCTTCCCATTTCTACCCAGTTCAAACCAGAATCTACTCCCCCCTCAACTTTCTACTTCTCCTGGACGAAACAGTAACAAAATATGGCCAGTCTCGGTCCAGCATTCAACTACTCTCCTTCGATGAGTTCGAGTTCACGCTCAGCAGTTCACGCCCCAAAACCATCTCTATCTTCGATTCGATCACTCGCTTCAAGTTCAAACCGTTCATCTTACACGAGTTACACTTCGAGCTACTGCGAGGAAGAGGAAGGAGAAGAAGACGAATCAGACGATCGCAGCATCTTGGAAGATTTACTCGAGAACCTCTCAAGTCCAAGTTCACATAGGACGAGCAACACCCTCCTCGAGAACCCTTCTTCACCTCCGAGGATCCCTACGACGCGTGAATCTTCACAGCAATTACGAGAAAGGACTCGGTACAGGTCATCAGCTTCGATTCACCCTCTCGCTTCCACTTCCGACTCGATGGATCTATCCGCGTTCCTCGCATCCCTCCCTCCTTCCCTCGACAAGTGCTTCTGTGGTCAAGAGGTCGAGGAGGATTCGATTTACTGTTCGAGGTTGTGCGCTCAAGAAGACGCGTTGAACGCTCTCTGCGGTGCAAGTTCAGGAGCAGAAGATTCAGACCGGGCCAGTTTGGTATCAGGATCATCAGGGAGTGCAGCCAGTCAGAGCGGAGAGAGCCATTACAGGAGGGTCGAGAGGGAAGAAGTCAGAAGGGAGAAGGAGCGTCAAGCGAAACTGGCAAGGGAAAGAGCAGTCGCGAGAAGGAGAGCTCGCGAAGGTGAATCAGTTAGTTCAGCAGGTTCGAGTGGTTCGAAGAAAGGTTCACTATGGAGGAGTAACGTAGATGTCGGCTCCGTCAAGACGCACTCGACTTCAACCTCTTCTAACCACCGAGCTGGAACTCCTTCTCTATCTTCCTCCATTTCTTCTCTCGCCTCGACTTCTTCAGCCTCGTCACCGATCTCTCCTTCGTTCCCACCTCCGCGATCGACGTCTCACCAAGTTCCCCAGATCTCACCTCCCGTCATTCTCGCACCTCCTCGACCGACGACTCCCTCTCCACCTTCTCCCCTTCGAGATGTCTCCGATATCTACTCTTCCTACCTAGCGACAACACCACTCGCACCTTCGATCGGTTCAGACTCTAAACTCCTCCGTACCCCTCGACAGAATGACAGTTCAACCCCTCGATCAGCTTATCCTCAAACTCCTTACGACGACGACGATGACCAAGAAGAAGATTTCGAAGACGATTCACCGACTGGTCGAGCAGCGAAACTACGCCTTCAACAACCAGGTTGTGGAGTATCGGACGTCGGGTTGAGAATGCTGCAACTTTGCTCTTCTTACCCTTCTTCTCCTTCTGAGGACCTCCTGTCGGAATCGCTCGATCAAGTTCAAACGGGAACACCTTCACTGGGTTGGGGTCACCGAGAAATGCAAGAACGGATGAACAAGAAGCAAGGGAGAAACGGAGCTGGTCACACGAAAGGGAAACTGAGTTTCGAAGATGTCGTCGGTATCTTGGGTGCTTGAACCGGGGAAAACAAAAGCGGGTTTTCAATCATATGTCATTTCTGTCTCTTTCGTCTTTCACTTTATCTGTCTTCCTTCAATCTGGGTTTTTTTGGGGGACTCTGCTTCCCCCTCGGTTTTTTCATTGTCTTTTGTTATTTTCTCCTACTTGTAGCATTCTCTGTATTATCCTCCACCCTACTCTTACGTTTTCGCACGCAATCGCCTCGAATGTTGTCCTCTTTCTCTTGTTGTGTGAAACCAGTCGAATAGCAAAAGTCAATCTGCCTAGAGAGGAAAAACCCAATCCTTCGCAGCGCGTAAACCATTAGGACCACTTGGGCGCGCTTTCGCTACTCTTGTGTATACAAGATGCTCTACGTTCCCTTACTCTGTACGACCTAGAGGCGGTAAACTGCAAACTTTCTAGGGTAAATTTCGCATCAAAGGATAATTGCGATTTTGAAGCAGCTAGACAGGAGGATACTGTAGGGAAACTTGCTACGGAGACCCAATAACCGAGAGAGAGATAGTACAAGGTGGTAGTGAGGAGAAGCGGAAGTGAAAGTGAAAGAGAACATCGAGGGTGGATCGAGTGAAGAGATTAAACGAGTAGGTTGAGTCGAGAGCTGATTTCTGTTTGAGTCTTGACGAGGTTGGCGAGGTATGAAACCTAAACGAGCGAAGAAAAGTGTCAGGAATGTTGATGCTATCTGTGAAAGTAGAGATCTCGGGAGACTCACCATGAGAACATCAGCCAAGTGAGCATTGAATTCCTCCTCGAAATCTTTTGCCTTGTCTCCACTCTTCTTGGTTCCACTCGTGCTTTTGGCACCGACACTAGCCGGTACGTGTCCGACAGTCTCGAGGAGAGCTCTTCCAACCTTCTCGTCACCTTCACGTTCTCCCGCAGCGACTTGACGAACGTATTCCAAAACTTGATCGAGCATGATTGAAACTTTCTCTACTAACGAGTGGAGAGTCGCGAGTGGGGAGACGACGTTGACATCCGAGTCGGTCTGAGGGGCAGGTGCTGACGATGCGACGGAAAGGGAGGTAAGGTTTTGGGTCAGGAGTTCGAGACCTGGTCGTTCTTGTTCGGCAACTTGGAGCGAAGATTCGACAGGAACGAAAGTGAGGTGGTCATTGCGGAGAGTAGTACCGATAGGGGAAGATACGTAGGTAGTGAATTCAAGGGAGGAAGGGTCGAGAGTGAGGTGGACGGCCGGGAAAGGAGAAGATTCAGAAGTGTAGAAAGAGTGAATCAAGGCGGTGAAAGAGTTGAGCGCAGGAGAAGTTGCGTACCTAGCAATTGAGACCATTCTGTTCAGTTTGGCTTCTTCTCGGGAGCAGCAAAGGAGGGAGAAGGGAGGAGACTCACCAACCGACGACAACTTCTTTCGGGTTGACCTTCAAATGCAAATCCAAGAGAGCTCGGTGGTGGTCCATATCGATCGTAACCTGACCCTTTCCGTGTGCTTCGTAAGGTACACCGAAAGCGTTCCTCACTTGAACCGAGTTGTCCAAATCTGAGCGAACTCCCAAAAGAGTTCCGAAGACGCGATCTTGAGTCTCGGGACGACGAAGGTGATGATCCAAGATGGTAGCCAAGGGCATAGGAGATACTTGCACTGCATAGTACCGAGTTAATCAGCTCGAGTTTGAATGGTTGAACGGGAACCAATTCGAGAGAGAGGGAAATGAAAGGGAAAAGCCTACCTTGAGAGATGGGGCGAGTAGAAGCCAAAGAAGTCGAAGGCAAGTTCAAAGTGAGCGTCATATTGGCCTGAGAGAGTCTATTGATGAGTTCAAAGTGGAGTAAGAAAGCTAGCGAATGAATGTGAGTGATCTTTTCTGTGAGAAAGAGTCGGTTGCTTCTCCTCAAGTTTCAACTTCGATCCGGCAAGACTCGTCCCCCAGTAGACCAGGATGACACAGCAGAGTTCTAGTATTGCGTTCCAAGACGACTTTACCCACTCTCACGGCGGTAGTTGCTTCTTTGTCGCTGTCGACCCAAACTTCCCTTCAGATGTAAATTACCCTTCTCTAACCCTCCTCTGACTTGCCAGAACTTTCACTAATGATCTCTGTACGCGTGTATGAACTATTGTAGGTCGCTGAAGCAGCTCAATTGGTAGCTCGCTCCCGACCTGAAGCAGAACGTCAATCTTTCGTTTCTCAACTCTCTTCAGCAGCTCAAGAGGCTCAACCTGCAGCACCAGAAGTCTCAGAGGAGGAGCAAGAAGGAGAGGAGGAGGTCAAAAAGTCAGAAGAATCAGAGGAAACTCGTGAAGCGAAACGGAAAGTCGTCGCAGATTTGCTCGCAAGCATCAAGGAGACGAGACTCGAGGCCACCGACAAGGAGTTCGAAGGTTTCTCAAACTTGGTTCTGTCCTTCATCCTCTCCCTCTTCCCTACCGATCACTCGGATTTCTCCTCCAACATTCTCACTCTCGCCGATGCCATTTCTTTCTCTGCCGACCGTACCGCCAACCCTTCTCTCCCGACTCGATACGCCACTCTTGCTACTCTCTTCAACTCCCTCCCTTCCTCGTCCGGCCCTTTGAACCAACTTCAACTCGCCATCCTCCTCAAACTCATCTCTTTCGCCGCTTCCAACGACGACTTCGCAGTCATCCTCCCCGCTGTCAACAAACTCGAATCATACCTCCTCTCGTGGGGATTCGGTCCCGGAACACAAGGCGAAGAGGAAGGAAACGCTGCCGTCTCGCAAGTCGTTGAAGTTCTCGTCAAGAAGGGCAAATTCGCCGAAGCTCGCTCCCTCCTCGTCTCCCACTTGTCTTCCCCTTCCGCCGTCGAAGGCAAATCCGCAACTCCTTCATCGAGCGCCTCTGAACTCGCCAGCTCGTTGATCGCCCTCTCCCTCTCCCTTCCCGACGTTTACGACTTTGCTTCTCTCACCACTTCCCGTTTCCCTTCCCTCGCCTCTCCTTCCTCTTCCGACCTCAAACAAATCCTCGAGATCTTCCAACAAGGAGACCTATCCCGCTTCCAATCCGTCTCTTTCCCCGTCTCGGTCGCTTCCCTCACTCTCGAAAAGGAGCAACTCGAGAAGAAGTTGAGGTTGATCAAATTGGCAGAGTTGTGCAGTGAGCGAGTGGGAGAGACTGTCGAGTATGGTGAAATCGCAAAGGCTCTAGATTTACAAACAAGCGGGGATGAGGAAGGTGAACAAGTTGAAACTTGGGTTATCGATGGTGAGTTCCAAACTCAAGCTTTTTCTTCCCCGTTCTCTCGATACTATCGAACAATTCTGACTCTGCTGGAATTCTGTAGCTATCCGAGCATCTTTACTCACTGGACGACTCTCTCAACCTACTCAATCCCTTTCCATCACTCGCGCCCTTCCCCGTTCGTTCGAGTCGAAGCACTGGTCAACTATTGAACAACGTTTACAATCGTGGAGAAAGTCTCTCGATTCCATCTTGGCTTCGACTCAACGTGGACTCGGAGGCGGAAGGATCGGAGGAGCTCGAGGTGATGAAAGTGCAACTCAATTGGTCAACGGAGGACACGAGAAGGAGGAGGACGCTTGATTACTTCTTTAGATCTCTTCTCTTGAACTTTGTAGAAACATAGATATCGATTCGATATGAGGTGGTACCGTTATACTTTTCTTCCCCCTTTTCTTTCTTTTGGCAGCTAAGCATCTCTTTTCTTTGACAAACCAAAAGCTTCATTCCCTCTATTCCGAAGCAATTCCCCTTCGTGGACATTTTGTAATTTTTTCGTTCTTCTCAACCTCGCCTGAGATTGCACGTTTCTGGCAGAAACTTTCGAAAGATTATCTAAACTTCGCTGGCTCTGCGACGATCAACTAGAAATCATCCAAAATGACCAGCTGCCAACGACCTCGATGTTTCTCAACCAATCCGTTTCTTTCTAGTACCTGTAAGACGTATTGTTCTCGCTCATCGCTCGTGCCCGCTTCGCTCTTTGCACCTGGTAGAACAGAAAAGGTTTCGCGTACGAGATCTTCTGACGAAGCTGAGCGCAGTAGTGCCTCGTTCATGAGAGTCTTTACGGGTGATCAGGTGATTGAGGAGAGTAAGGGAGAAGGGACAGAGGTGAAGGAGATAGATAATTCGCAAGCTTGTCAGCATTTTCCTAAATTATTGCTTATCGAAGAAGTTGCGAGCTCACCTCCAAGACAGTTCTCATCTCGACGCTCCTTCGCTGCGGTGTATCTTGAGCGTCATGAGGAGGTCGTGTGAAGTAACTGCGTAAGCTCAAATCCTAGAATCATTCGAAATACGAGAAAGTGCGTCAATTCTCAAACCCCTGATAGCAGAACCTGCGTGTCAGGGAGAGGTACCTCTTCGGCACTGTCAGGATCCACAGTATCCGCAAAAGTCGCTTGCGGTAAGGATACGGAAAGGTGGTCGATATAATCGATGAGTCCTGATTGCAAAATGCGGAATTGATCTTGAAGATGCATCATTCGTGCTCGAGTTCGGCTAACAACCGCCCCTTTGATAGTCAGACCAGTTGAGAGACGAAGATCACACCGACTGAAACTCACGACACGAGCAGGCTTGGAGAGACTGGAGCTTCTGCGGCTTGACGAGTGAGAGCTACATTGAGATTTTGAGCTTCTTGCGCAATTGTCTTCTCTCTGAACAAGAGTGTTCTTGATCAGTTTGTACTTTGGATTTAAAACTCACAGAAAGAGGAAAAAGGACAAACTGCTGTAACCTTTCTTGCTCGTCTAGGAGTCTCTTCTTTTCTCGACCTCCTGCTTCCCGCAATTGCTTCACAGTGTCCTCGATCTGCCAGCACGCGAGCTCCATCGAAGTGAGCTCTGATACAGTAAGCATTGGATCATTCTCCGGTACCGGGTCTGCAACAGAAACGACAAAAATGAAATCAGCACGAGAATCTGCTTCCCTGTTATCGCGTCAATCCTCACTCACCGGCTCCCAATGTTGCCAACTCAGCCTCGAGGAGAGCTAATCTCCACTCGAGTTGAGCGCAGGACTGAAGCAGTCAAGCTCGTCAGCGCGCAAGAAGCAGCGGGAAGAAACGATTTCCGAAACTCACGTCGAAACCTTGCGGGACCTGAAGACTGTTCTGTGACTCGCTTGCAAGCTTTCCCTGGGTCTATCCCGATTCACGTCAGCCTCGAGCTCTGTGCTCTGAGATGTAGGGAGACTCTGAACTCACCGATTGGATTGCTAGCTCCAATTGCTGATTGACGACTTCATACTCTTCTGTTTCTTGCTCTAGACTCGATCTGTACTCTTCTACGAGTGCTTCCGGCCCAGGTTCCTCCTGTGATGCGGGTGTAGAGACAGATTGTTGAGAGATCTTCTCTTCCTTCTGAGAATCCTGGTCTATCTGGGAGGAAGTGCCAGGGGAGTCTGCTGTGATGAGCTTTGCGCTCTGTCTGGTGGATCTTGTCATGGGGAGGTGAGCGAAGGAGCGGAACCTCTGGAATTTGGCAGTGGGAGACAGATCGCGTTGCTCTGAAGGTACTGGAGGCGTTGGCGAGCTAGTCTTGCTTTCTGAGGGCTATAGTGAAAGACTTGGCCTGATTGAGACGAGCGTTACAATTGAAAGCTCGCTGCTCAAGGAGATCTAGGGACGGGAGAGAAGGGAAGAACTCACAACGAGGACATGTTGTCCAAAATAGCTTCGTCTTTTAATCCTCGATGGTCTAGTGGTTATGATTCGGCTCTCTCACAGCCGCGAGCGGGGTTCGATTCCCCGTCGGGGAAAGCTCTTTTTGTCGAGCTCATTCATTAAACGTTCGTTTTTTCTTTTCTTACCTCTGCTCGACGTACCCTGTAGCTGTTAGCTTGCCAAATCCTCGATACAGATGTAGCGCGAGAGTTCTCATGTTCAGCTCGAAGAGAGTCTTCAACTCAGTTTGTCTCGATTCTCTTTTTCGCACGACAGAAAGGTCGACTGGTAGATGGGTCAATAACCATTCCTTTCAACCGAAATAAACACCAGAACACGGACAAAGCGACACAGAATAAACAGACAAGTGGAGAGGAGAGGAGATTGTGAGTAAAGAACGACTAGAGTTTTGCAAAACGAAGGAAAGATTGACTGGTGACTGGTGAGTTGGCAACGAGAGAAAGGATTGATAAGGATCGATGGAAATAGGTGAGTTGGTGAGCGGGAGAGGAATAAGGTGGAAACTGAAAATCTACGAGTCTACGGGTAATCGGAACAGAATGAGATGAGGAAAGAAACGTCTATTCGAAGTCGACACCAGAGTCGGAAGGAACTTCGACGGGAGCGACAGTTCGTCGCTTGCGACCGTAGGCGTCACGGTACATGCGTACGGCACCCTCATCGTCGACGTATCGGCATTGCTTGTAAGACTGTAAAGAGCGAAAATCGACAATTTCGAGTCAGTTTGGGGTCGAACGAAGGCAGAGTAACGACTGCGGCTGTCGCGCTTAGTCCCTTTCCAATGGTATAGAGGACCATACAGGTCGTGAAAGATGTAGAAAGGAGGCGAAAGCGAATGAAACTAACCTTCCAGAGTGAAACAAACATGTTCTCGTCAGTCGACGAGTAGTGAGGGCCAAGGAACTCCTTCAAAGCCTCAGTTGCTCTCCAGGCATTGCTCGAACCCATTCTCCCTCGCATGTTACGCTCCCTTCTCCGGTGAGCCCAAAGAAATACCGAAACTCCCGCTTGCGAAAGTCAGATCTTGACGTGCCCTAGCTCAACCCGCGAGACTCGGAGAGATTGTCCACAAACGCGAGTTCCACACCGACGCTCGGCAGTATTAGCGCTTTCAAACAGAGAAACTCCTGTCATGCTTCAGACGAGACAAACTTTGAAGCGGTCGATGGAAGAATGCGAGGAAGAAAGCACTTCACTCTTTCCACAGAGAGTTAGGTCGAGTATAGGTAGTTCTGTGCGCTCGACGGTAATGTTTGAGGTTTGAGCCGTCGGATAAACGTCCGAAAAGGACAGGTCAAAGCTTTTCTCCTCAAGTCGGCGACTTTCCAGAGCTGCTCATTCTCGCAAGCTCACTCTCGCAGGAAACTTGCAGTACCGTTCAGGACATGTACGACATTCATGCGTCTCTTCAAATGACACATTGAGAGCCTCAGTGGTGGTGGCGTTGAAATTTTTGAGAGATAGTGGCGTGAGGGAGAAGAGAAAGGGAGTGAGTGCATTCACTCACAGTTGATTCGCGCGACGGGCGAAAGCGCGAGAGGCTATGAAAAACGTTTTCCTTGTTCAAGAAAACTCTGGGGTAGATTCAAAGGGGGATTGAAACTTTTTTTTCTTCTCTGGTCCGGATTTTCTACTTTCCAGACTTTCACTCTCTCCATCCCCCTTCCCATCCGACTCCCCTCCCCTCTGTAAGCATATCTACATACTACGCTACCCGGTCAACCAATTAACGAAGCTCATCAACGCGAAACAGCTCCGCAGGAAAACCCCTCCTTCCTTTCCCTTCTTTCCCCCAACTACACTTCTTTCAGCCACAGGCTCCTCCCGACCGCCTTATTTCCATTAGTTTGAGCAAATATGGCAACTACTCTCCGTCAACGCACCGCGCCTTCGGCCCAATCTAAGAAGGAACGAAGAGATTCCGACGTTCTCTCGACTTCGTCTGATGAAGACACGTCGCCGGTCTCCCACCTCGAAAACTCCTTCCCTCCCTTCGAAGTTCCCAACTTCACCATCAAAGAAGTCCTAGGTGCCATCCCCGCCGAGTGCTTCGAACGATCAGCCCTCATCTCGTTCGGATACGTTTTCAGGGATTTCGCTTTCGTTGCCGCTCTCGGATACGCTGCTTCCTTCATTGACCCCGCTTTCGGTTTCAATGGAGAAGTACTCAACGGATGGGCTGGATTCGCTGCCAAATGGGCTTCCTGGGCATTGTACTGGACTGTTCAAGGTTGGGTTATGACTGGAATCTGGATTCTCGGTACGCTTTTATCTCCCTCCTCTCGCGGTGTGCCTAGCATCTGAGCTGACTCTGGTACTTCTACAGGTCACGAATGTACGCTTGAATCGTTTATCGCTTCGTCCGATCTCGAAAGGCAGTACTGATTGTTTTTCGAATTAACCGGCTATTCAGGTGGTCACCAAGCTTTCTCCACTTCCAAGACCCTCAACAACACTATGGGACTCTTCCTTCACTCTTTCGTCCTCGTACCCTACCACTCTTGGAGGATCTCCCACGCTAAGCACCACGCTGCTACCGGTCACTTAACGCGCGATGAAGTTTTCGTTCCCCGAACCCTCTCTCAACGCAAGTTCAAGCAAAACCCCAAGAAGGTTGAGGTCGCTCCCGGTATCGTCCTCGACGAGCTTCTTGAAGATGCACCCATCTACCGTCTCGGATGGCTCTTGGTTCAACAGGTTAGTTTTGTTTCTTATCGCTTTCTCATCGAGTTATCGCTGACTTCCTTCGGCTCTAACAGCTCTTCGGATGGCCTGCTTACCTCTTCAGTAACGCTTCTGGACAACTCTGGTACCCTTCCTGGACTAACCGTGAGTCCAATATGAATCTCCGTCAATCGAATCAAACTAAACTTTCTCTTGTTTCCGCAGACTTTGACCCCAAGTCTCTCATTTTCGACGCTCGCCACCGCATGGACGTTCTCGTCTCGGACGCTTTCCTCATCGGCATGTTCACCCTCCTCACCTTGTTCGGACAAAAAATGGGAGGATTCGGAGAAGTTGTCAAGTACTACGGTATCCCTTACCTTGCTGTCAACCACTGGCTCGTCATGATTACCTACCTTCAGCACACCGACCCTTCGCTTCCTCACTACGATGCTACTGAATGGAACTTTGTTCGTGGTGCTCTCTGCACCATGGACCGAAACCTCCTCGGTCCCGTCGGTCCTTACCTCATGGTGAGTCCCGCTCTGCCTTTCCTGCTACTGTAGAGTTGTTACTGACCTGATGCGTCGTTCGTAGCACGGAATTACCGAGACTCGTAGGTTTTGGTACAATTTTGTCTAATTTCTCTCGGATTTTGATTCTGACGTCTCTCCTTTCGCTTCTAGACATCTGCCACCACCTTTCTAGCAAGATTCCCCACCAGAATGCCTGGAGAGCAACTGAGGCTTTGAAGGAGTTCCTTGGCCCTCACTACTCGTCGACTGACGAGAACATGTTTGTTTCACTCTGGAAGGTTAGTTTCATTCGCTTTCGCCTCCTTTCTACATCTTTCACGACCTGTATGGTCCTCTATACCATTGGAAAGGGACTAAGCGCGACAGCCGCAGTCGTTACTCTGCCTTCGTTCGACCCCAAACTGACTCGAAATTGTCGATTTTCGCTCTTTACAGTCTTACAAGCAATGCCGATACGTCGACGATGAGGGTGCCGTACGCATGTACCGTGACGCCTACGGTCGCAAGCGACGAACTGTCGCTCCCGTCGAAGTTCCTTCCGACTCTGGTGTCGACTTCGAATAGACGTTTCTTTCCTCATCTCATTCTGTTCCGATTACCCGTAGACTCGTAGATTTTCAGTTTCCACCTTATTCCTCTCCCGCTCACCAACTCACCTATTTCCATCGATCCTTATCAATCCTTTCTCTCGTTGCCAACTCACCAGTCACCAGTCAATCTTTCCTTCGTTTTGCAAAACTCTAGTCGTTCTTTACTCACAATCTCCTCTCCTCTCCACTTGTCTGTCTATTCTGTGTCTCTTTGTCCGTGTTCTGGTGTTTATTTCGGTTGAAAGGAATCTTTATTGACCCATCCATCAGTCGACCCTCTTGTCGTGCGAAGTTTTGAGAGCGTCGAGCAAAGTGTGGTCGTCCCTCAACCCCCTTCGCACGCTGAACGGCACCGGAAGGCGAAGATCTTTCCTCAAGACAACGCGATTCCTCCGCCTCCACTGCTTTGCAAGTCTCACGCTGACTTTGCATCGTGCGAGGAATTCAGAAGTCGATGAACTCCAAGTTTCCAGCACGGCTTACTCTCAGCGGTCTACACTCAGCCTCGTTCCGGTTTCGACTCTGATAGGCTGCCAAACAGATCATTTTTGCAAAGATGTATACTCTACAATCGGAATTTCTCCCTCTAAGAAATTGAGAATTTCTTCGTCGACCTGTTCCTGCCAAGTCTTCCCGAGGGGTATCTCACTCTTGAACACTGTAGCTACAGGTTTCAATGTTGTGTCGAAAGCAGGGTCGGGAATGAAGGGAAGAGATGGTTGGAGATGTGATCGAGCAATCTCGCAAGCTGTACGAACGAGCGTTCGCGAATCGTAATGTCTCGAAGAGCTTGCGACTATTCCAGAATATACAATCGGATCAGTAGAAGGTCGGGAAATTTGCTCGGGGTTGAAGGAAACTCACAGATTCGCTCAGGAGGGACGAGTGCTGCTTCGGCGACTGCTGCTCGTCGGAACAATTGTCGGATGCTCAAACCTCCTCCTCGTAAATCGCTACAATCATGAGCTGTGATTAGTACGTGTAACTGTCTAAGACTTTGAGAAAGGTTTGCACGACTCACAAAGCAAGAGCGTTGAAAAGGTTGACAGCTTTCTCGGGATCATCTTCCGGAAGTAGCTCTCCAGCCGTTTTGTCTGCAAAACGAATCCAGCGGCGACGTCAGGCCCGAATCTGAATTGTATACGATAGACAGAGCATGGTAAAGAAACGTACAAAGTCGAGCACAAGCTTTCATCATTTTTGGATGGAGGAAATACCCGCAGGGGAAATCGATTCGGTTCTCTTCCTGTTGCGCTTGATCCCGTAGAGTGTATGCGAACGCTTTTCCAGCCGCAACTACTGGCTGAACCTGGAATTGCGCCAATGTGCAGAGTGAGATCAGTCGGAAGGAAAGCTGGAGAGCGAATAAAAATCTGACGAACCTGGAATGAGAAAGTCGAGACTGGGTCCGAGGGAGCTTTGTTCAATCGGCAGTCGTCCATGATATCCTCGGCGAGAGCTTTCACTTCGACTAGGGAGAAGGTTTCCCGTTCTTCGGGAGTTTTCGCTCGATAGTGACCATCGACCAGTGATTCTGTATAGGCAGGCAGCACATGCGAAATTGTACAATCAGATTCAAGCAGCTGGATGAATGGATTAAGAGAGATTTCATGCGCGTACCGACGAGGTGCATCTTCACCTTGCGTTCGAAGGTGAATCTGAATGTTGTACCTCGATCTTCTTCTGAAACGTCTTTCCATCTCTCTCGACCCTCTTGTAGTAGCCCTAGTACAAATCTGAATTGGGAGCACGCCTCAACTGTAGATGACAGGGCAGTCCATGAGTGTCTAAAGCGATACAGAGAAGGATCGAGCGACTCACGAGTACGACCTTGAAGCTCGTTGATGAACGCGGCGACGAAAGATCCTCGTATAAGATGAGCGAGAGACACCTTGATCCTGCAGTCAACGATTTATCTAGATGCGTCAACAGAGTATTCAGAAACTGATCAAAAGCTCGAGAAACTGACCTTTGCCAACCTTCCTTTCCTACCTGTCGGTCGAAGTTGTTGATGACATCTCGAGGTACTGCGTTCTTCTTAAGCGACGACGCCAAGTCGAAAACTTGAGTATCCCAACTAAGTTGCAATCGCAGTTTTTCTGAGAGAGGAAGTTTGTGATCCTTGCCGGGAGGAAGATGGAAGCCCCGAGAGTCCGTGACGATTGCGTCTGTTAGATTTACTATTAGCATTAGTCGAGGTCTGGCAGCAAGATAGAGGAATTGCTCTGGACTCGCCTGCGATATCAAGAATCGGGCTGGGAGATTCACTTTCGATTTCTCCATTCGCCAACATCTTGAGCTTCTCGTCCAAAATCTCCCAAGCTTTGTCCATCATAGTCCAAGAATAAACCGCTGTATTTGCCGAAACGAGGTTCTCAACTTCCCCTCCGTCTAGAACAAACTTGTCGTAACGTTTCGCAAACTCGAGCGAATCTTCCGCAGCTACGAGGGACGGATGAGCTTCTTCTTTCTTTCGTGCATCTGATTGTTGTTTCGATGCTGTCGCCGCGGCTTGATAACGACTTCGAGAAGGAGCGTCTTCAGCGATTTCTGCGGCGGCGAGATCTATCTTCGGAGAAAAGATCGTCAGTACAAGCTCTTCCGGACAAAATGAAGGGCAGCTTACAAGCGGAATGAGCATCGTCCAAACTATGCAGCCTAGTGAAAGCTTCTCCTTGTCGTGCTTTTGCACGGCTAAATTCAGGTTTGATCTTCAGAGCTGCAGCAGCGTCAAGTAGAGCTGTACGTATACAATGACAACGTCAGCGAATGTTGGAACGGTTTCGCACGAAGGAGCGAGGGCAACTGCCAACGTACCTTCATCGAATTGGAAGAGGTTTATTTTCGCAGCTGATCGATTCGATAAAACCGCCGATAGGTGCTCTTTCGTTTCCTCATCGAGACCTGATTCGTCTTCTCCTACCGTTCCAATCGCAGAGCTGTACGCTTCCGAGTATAATTGAGCTGCTTGAGCGTAATCTGCGATTCTGAACGCTTCATTTCCTCTTTGGCGAAGCTCTTTCGAAGTCGGTGATACCATCATCGATCGTACGGCTATCTTGTCCCCTTCCGGTCTTGTCTAATAGTGCTTTGAAGTGTTGCAACTGAAGTTGAATGGGTTCGGGGAAGAGCGAAGAGGGGGAAAAAAAGGCTGACGATCGCTGAACGCTGAAGAAGCTCGTCGAAGAAGGTGGAGAATCTGTGATCTTGCTCGAGGTATGTAATGTTTTCGAGTATTCTTCAAGTGAAGGAGCGGAGGGAAACGAGCGATTGTTTGTTGAACTTGTTTTTCATCCGAACCATTCTCACCAATCAACTACTTGCGAGTCTGACAGCACATCTAACCAACACGATACATCTTCACATCCAAGGACACTGGGCGGACTGGCTATCAAACCACGACTTGAACCGGAAACGAAGATTTTAGATGGATGACCTCTTGCAACCTCGCAAGAAGGCCAGGACTGAACTGGACAGTTTGAACGTGAGTTACAGACTATCATGAGACTCACGAAGGATGCTGACTTTCCGGGAACTCTCCTGCAGCCTCCAACTTCGAATCCACCTCCTGCACCTTCTTCGACTTCCTCAAACACTGCTTCTAGTCGACAGATCCATTCGGTAGTTTACGCAGGCTACGAGATACAAGCACAATTCTCGGCACCTTACCCTTGGGACGAATTCGTCAAGGAAACGAGAGCGAGCAGGAGTGGAAACGACAAAGACGATCGCTCGAATCGTTCTGGAAGCAAAGGAAGAGCTGACAAGGCCAAAGGGAGACGGTCTTCGAGCACCAGACCAAAGCAGAAGACTGCGTCGACCAGGACAGCTTTCGGCATCGAAGCAAGAGCCACGAGTGAAGACAGGAGTACGAGAAATGGCGACGACGACGAAAACGACAGTCTGTCTTCTCTGTCCAGCTCTTCGGAGGACAAGAGTACGCAGAGGAGGAGGAAGAAGCAGGTCAAGCAAAGGAACGGACGCAAGAAATCCGTCGACTCCGTCGCATCCGATGAAGCAGTCGCTTCCTCGCTCGTAGGAGGAGGAATCGCGTCGTTTTCAACTTTTCCACCTCCACCTCCCTCTCCACCTCTACCACCAGAAACAGACGAAGAGATGCGACCCCCTTCACCAGCTCCGAATACATCTTCTACCCAAGGATCGTCAGAATCTGTCGTCCTCCCCCCGCCCCCGCCGAAGACTGAAGAACCTGAAGCAGCGTTCCAAACGATGATTGCTAGCGATCCAAGAGCTCTTTCTCGAGACAATTCACCGACTTCTATGCCATCCCATAACCCTTCGGTGCCCTCCGTTCCCCTTCCTACTCCGATCATCGCTTCTACCTCGTCTGAGCCTCTCCCTTCGCCAAGTGGGTCTCAATCATCATCGAATTCTCCTCCGAAACGAACCAAAGGAGGTAGGTTCTTACCAAAACCGGCTGGAACAACAGTGAAAGCACAAAGAGCTCTCGCTCGAAAAGCTGCCGCTGCTGCTGCCGCTCTGAATCCACCTGACCCGAATCAGCCGAAAGCCCTCACTCAACGTCAGCAGAGGGAGATCAAGAGGAAAGAAAGGGAAGCGAAGGAAAAAGAGGAAAGGGAGAGGAGAGAGCGAGAAGGAATCGGAAAAGACGAAGAGAGGAGGTTATGGGTCTGCGAAAGGTGCTTCAAGTACATGGTTGACCTCCAGGGTTGGAAAGCTCATCAGGTAAGTTCCTTACTTCCGACTGAAGATTATTCGTCAGAGCTGACGATTCTGCAATCTACCGCGAGAGCAGAAAGACTGCAACATGGACTCACCTCCTGGTCGACGTGTCTATCAACGCGGAGCTACTTCGATTTGGGAAGTTGACGGTGCTACAGCCAAGGTGAGTTTCTGATCCCGAGTTTCGTCGTTAGGTCCAGAATGCTTACTCGATTTGGCGTTGAACAGCTTTATTGTCAAAACCTGTGTCTCTTTGCGAAACTCTTCATCGAGCACAAGTATATGTTCTTCGACGTGAGTCTTTCTATCGATCCGACTGGAAGCGGAGAATTAACACTGTTGCTGGAAACAGGTCGAAGGATTCGCGTTCTACCTCTTGACTGAAAGTTTGGGAAAACAGGAATGGGTTCTAGGATACTTCTCAAAGGCGAGTTTTCTTCACAGTTCTTCGCCTCTCATTATGAGAACTGACAGTCGTCGCGTGCAACCCCAATAGGAGAAGATCTCGTACGATGACTACAATCTCGCTTGTATAGTAGTTTTCCCTCCTTTTCGACAAAAAGGTTGGGCAACTCTCCTTATCGAATTCAGTGAGCTGCATCTCGAATCTCTGTCTGATCTGAGAAGGAGGCTGATGGGCACTCGGCTCGCAGGCTACGAACTCTCTCGTCGATTGTCAGCAACTCCTGGTACTCCTGAACGACCCCTCTCAGATCTCGGTCAAGCAGGTTACCTCTCGCATTGGACTTCAGTGCTCGTTCGTTACTTCCGTTCCATCTTCGCGAACCACGTCGAGCCTCCCTACCTCGAAGACGTGATCGAACATGCTCGAGCT
Organism: Sporobolomyces pararoseus; assembly: GCA_010758995.1. Lineage (NCBI taxonomy): Eukaryota > Fungi > Basidiomycota > Microbotryomycetes > Sporidiobolales > Sporidiobolaceae > Sporobolomyces > Sporobolomyces pararoseus. The sequence continues at coordinate 27,691 of RSDY01000014.1, forward strand.
CTCGAACTCGAAGGAACCATCGAGGGTGGAGACGGGAGTCAATCACCTCCGTCGAGAAGGCACCGCAAGATCAAACAAGCGAAAGGCTGGGTGGGAGAACTGCCGAGTGGATCTGGAGCAGCAATCCTGAGTCAATACGAAGCTTTCACGTTGAGGTTGACCGCAGATGGAGAAGTTGATGGACGGGTCGACGAATCAGGGGAATTCGATTTTGGGCCGAGCGACCTTCAGACTCTGGCAGAGAAAGTCAACTTGCAAGTCGAGGATGTTGCCTGGGCGCTTGTCGAGAGTGGATTGGCGCAGTGGAGGAGTGGGAAAATCGTCGAAGGAGGAGGAGCCGAGGAAATGCTGGTCATCACCCCAGAGCTGGTCGAAGCAGTCGCAGAGAAGAAGAAGGTCAAGAAGCGACCTATGCTCGATGTCGCCTTCGTTTGTATGTGATAGGTAGTCTATCGTGCATTTTCACATTTTTTTCTATCTTCTCTCTCCCTCTTTCATGTAGAATCGCAGTCGGAAGAGCGAGCTAGGCGGGCTCGACTAGATAGCGATGTACTCGTAAGATGTGAGAACTGCTTTTGATTTCAACTGTACAAGGGAGCGAAAAGGGAAAAAACAAAGAAAGAGGCAGCAAAACGAAGACGACAAGGTGAAGAGAGCCAGTGAGAGCGCGAGGTGAGCTACACTAAAGTTTACATTGTAATGGCTTAGAAGTTCACTAATTACAAGAAAGAGAGTGAAATATTTTTCAGTGAACGGTAGCAAGGGAGAAAGCGGCAAAGCAAAAGTCGACTCACTAGCTTGTTCGATAATTCTTCCCAACTCTTCCTTTCCATCGTTGTCACCGAACCCGGGGGCCAAATCCAATACACGCCTCTGAGGCAAAGCACCTTCGACAAGTTCAGAAACGTCGGAATCCTTGTAACCCAACTTTGTCAATCCTCTCGGAACGTCGAGTTCGACGAGGAAACGAGCGATACGGTCGTGGAGGAGAGGACCGATATCGCTATCAGGCATACGAGAGATGTCGACGTTGTCCTTGAGGTGAGCGGGAGCGAGAGATTCGAAAATGTTGGCAACGGTTCGGTGACGGGAAGGGGAAGAAGGTGCAGTGAATTGGAAAACTGCAGGTCCGGTCATTGCTACCGAGATACCGTGCTACTCGAAGGTTGACTCCGATCGTCAGTGACAGCGTTCTAACGAGGAGGAGAGGGCCAGTAGCAGCAGACTCACAGGAACGATGGGATGATCGACTTCGTAACCCTTGTGCTTGTATTGACCTTTCTTCTTGTTCAATCCAGAGATGGGGTACGAGATACCGTGAGGCAAGTGAACTCCAGCGTTACCGAAACCTGAGAAAGCAATCGCGAAGAAATCTCGTGTCAATACTCGAAAACTTGTGAAGCCAGGAAAGAAAACGTCTCCGAGCTCACCGATTCCAGCAAAAGTAGAAGCCAAACTGATCACATACGAATGAGTAGGTCAGTTCACTGGTAGTTCAACTGCAGAAGGAGTTACTTACAGCATAGTAGATTTCGCTTCACGATCTCCACCATCTTTCGCAACCCTCGGTAGGTACTCAACGGCTTGCCTCAAAGCCCATTCAGAGAAGACATCCGAGACTGTTTGAGAAAGCGGGAAATCAAGTCAGCCTGTAATCTGCGCAGGAGAGTCGAAATGAAAGGCAGGAAAAGAAAAAAAGGAGGAAGAACGAACTAGGGTTTCGACCTTGGTAAGCAGGTCGGTTCAAAGGGTTTTGAGGTCGAGGTACACGCTCAGTGTAAGGAATAGCAGTGTATGACTGTGATTTTTTGGAAGAAGTTCGAGTTTGTGGTTAGATTCGGAGGGAAAAAAGTAAGAGAAAGGTTAGCTCGGTCGCTCTACGGGAACGTCTCCGGTCGATTTCGGTCGATGGGAGATTGACTAGGAGAAGCTATAAGCGAATGCTTGTTCTACGTACCTCGAGAGCATGGAACAAGACGTCGAGTCCGGAAGAGATATGAACCTCTCGAGAACAAGAATCGGTGTTCAAAGGATCGACGATACCCAAAAGAGGACGAAGGGCACGGTTAGCGATACCAGTTTTGGCGTTGAGAGCTGGGACATCAAAGATTGCGGTTCCGGTAGTCTGTTTTGTTTCAAGAACGAGAAGGAGATGGGAAACAAGCAGTAGATTAGTCAGTATTGAAATTCTCTCGTGTTTCGCATGCAGGGATGACTGTGATCTTACCTCGGAGCCAGTTCCAGCAGTGGTAGGTACCGCAATGAGAGGCCTCAAAGTTTTCGCAATCGGCAATCCTTTTCCGACGGGAGCGTTGACAAAGTCGAACAAGTCGGCTTCAGGGTAGGTAGTGAAGAGGTTTGCTACTTTGCAAGTATCTGTAAACAGACCGAATCGAAGGAATATGTCAGTGAGAGCTCTTCGAAAGAAAACTTCTGTTTCGAGTCGTGAACGAACGTCCCTTCGCCGAGCAGAACGGCTGGAGGAGAGACGACACGCCCATAGATCGACAAGTGCTGTTTGAGTCGAGAAAAGACTTACCAATGACTGACCCTCCGCCCACTGCGAGGAAATGACTGAAATCGTTTGAGCGAGCGAATTGAATCGCATCTTCCCATCTATTATTCGAGAACTCCTACCTCGTCAGTAAATGTACACGAGCATAGTGAAACAGGCTCAAACTAACGATTCTTGATTAGGTTCAACTCGAGTTCGATCGAAAACTTCGTAATCGACTCCGTTCTCTTCCAAACTCTCGATCGCCATCCTCATGGGGAGTAACTTCGAGATGGTCTTGTCGGTGAAGACTCCGACCTTACGAGCCTTTTGATTCGCGAAATCCATTCCAACTTCCTGGAGAAAGAGACGAAGTGGGGAAAAATCAACAGAGGTCAGCTGAATGAACCAGCAAGCGAGAGGGGAAGCTCTAGCTGTAAGAAGGGGGGAACTTACTTTAGTTACACCTTCCCCGTAACGCAAATTACTAGCAGCTACTTCGAAAGCGTAATCTCCTTTGGGTTGAGGACGAGCGTCGATTCCACCATCTACCGGAGTAGCGTATCCCCTCTGAGTAACTTTCGATCTACCTCCAGTACGTAGAGCGGTGAGTGCGTTCGAGATATCGTAAGAAGAGTGGGAAGTGACGGGAGAACAGATGGGACATCCACAGTGAGTTTTGTGTAATCGGCTCATCAAGTTTGAGACGACATTGCGAGAAGCTAGAGGAGGTCGAGGAGGCATGGCTGTCGGTCAGTTGTCGTGAAGTGATAGATGGAGAGGAGAAGAAGAGAGGAAATCAGGTCGGCTATCTCTCTCCCGTCGGATCAATTTCTGCCAAAAACTCCGGTTTCTGACGTGTCAAACACCATGTCTCTCTTTCTTTCTTGCCGCTCAATTGCCGCTGAATCCAAACATCAAATACCATAGACATATACAGTACAAGACAGCGCTGCATCAAAGCTCTCAGAAAGGGAACTGAATCCTCCTATTACTGTAATTCCCATAATTGCGCTCACTCTCCGTCCTTCGAACTACCTTTCACAAGTCTGGTTTGAATGAGAGGCGGTAAGTCAGTCGATTCGAAAAAGACCTCACAACACTCAGAATGCGAAAAGATCTGAAAAATGAAAGCTCACCAAAAACCTCGAACCGATTCGAAACAAAGTACAGCTCGATCTTTTCCTCCTCACAGATCCTCCTCAAGTCCTCCGAATAATCACGCTCCGTTTCGTCTTCAAGGTGAGTGTGAGGTATTCCGAGTTCCGGAACCGCGAATCGAGATCCTCCGTTCGTCTTGAGCTCAGAATCTTTCAACGAGAACTGAGTTTCACCTCTGAGGAACTTGATGAGACCTTCGAGAGACGTCGGATGTAAGAAACTGACTCGACGAAGGAGAGGAGGAGGAGAGGAAAGGAATTTCTCGAGATTGAGATTAGTTTTCGATTCGAGAACGTTCGATTCGAAAGAAAGAGTCTCGAGGGAAGGAAGGGCGTCGCGGGAGAAGTCGATGAGAGCCGAGGGAGTTGCAGAAGTAGGTCCTCGGAAGAGAGTGAGGTTCCGAATGGTGGAGAAACTCGAGAAGTGGGAAGGATTCGTTTGAATGAGAGAAGTGCGAAGGAATCTGAGACGAGGAGAGATGAGGCCAGGAGGCGGAAGCGAGACAGCGTCGAGTACTTGTAGTCTCGGTACTGGGTTGTGAAGGGGAAGAGAGTGACCGGCGAATCGAACGAGCGTTCCAGCGTTGATGATAGCCTTGGAGGAACCGGTTGAAGAATCTCCCTCCTCCCGCGGTACTTTGAGACCGGAGAGCCTGATCTTGAGGATGTGATGGTATCGATGTGCTTCTCGTCCAAGAGTTGCTTGCGAATCGAGTGCGAGATTCTTGACGTTCGGTAGAAGTCTGAAAGTTTCCGGGAAGAAGTCTGAAGGATGGAGGGTCCTTTCGTCGTTGACCCCTGCTTCTTCACTCTCGTACGTCTTGAGCTTGATGGTCGTGACAAGTTGAGCAAGATCAGGCGAGTTGCGGAGAGTTTCGAGGAGCGACCAAGTTTTTCCGTCGTAGGTAAACGAAGTATAAGTTTTCGAGATGTAAACCCTCAATCGGATTGTGATTTGACGGTAGAGGCTTTCTTGAGCGGACGCGTAGAATCCGTGACTGACTAGCGCACAGCTTGAAAGATCTCGTGGAGAAAGATCAGCTTCTCGAAGAATGCGTCTAATCATCTCGTGGGTTAGCTGCTGGAGTAAAGGGCAGTTAGCTTGATGTCACTAGCCGCGAGAGACAGAAAGCAACTTACAGCAAGATTGACCATCTCGTAATCGAGTTTTGTCCGAGCTCGAAAAGTGATGAAGACAGAAGCAAGAGTCGATCAGAGCGCTCGAATTCATCACATCCAAAATCGATCCGCGGAAGGATTTCAAGAGACGTGAGCCGTGCGGGAGAGGTCCGCGCGGGGAGAATGTAGAATCCTGAACGTTGCAGTAACCTGACAATTTCAGTGAACTCCGCTGCCCATCAGATGAGACAGCTTTCGGTAACTCGATTCTTTTCGTCGCTTCGACCTCTAGAAGTTTCCATCGGAAGGTCACTCCGAAGAAGGTTCCCAGTAATTGACGGTATTCTCTTTGACCTCTTTCCACCACTTGACCTCGACGTCTTTCAAGCCCAACAGTCTGAACAACCTTTTCGCTTCCTCTTCTGCCTCTTTCTGCCATCGCTCATGCTCCGAACCGCAATCACAGCGTTTTGGTCTCGCTAGTTTGACAGATTCGAGACGTTTGAGGAAAGGAGGAATTCTTCCTCCCCGGCTGAACGCGAGTTGATGGAGGAGTGGAATAGAGTTGCCGAGAGGGGAGAAGACGAGATGCCTGACTTGAGCGTGGAAGTAACGAGAGAGTGAAGGTAGGACTGAAGGATAGCTGGACCCATCGTCTCTGTCTTCTGGGTTTCCGAGGTACAGTCGAGTGATTGAGAAAACTCGAAGGCGGGAGAGGGAGGAAGGGTTGAGGTTCTTGATTCCCTCGAGTCCAAGTGATTGAAGATTTGCAAACGAGTCGAAGAACGAGTTGCAGAGATCGTTATCGACGGAGAGGGACGAGGAACCGTCGTCGGTGCCGAAAGAAACGAAGAAGAGCGTGAGGGTTTTGAGCGAGGGAAGGGAGAGCTGCCAGTCTCCGATGACGACATTGGCTAGATCCAGACGGGTGAGATTACGAGAAGAAGAGGAAGGGATAGAAGCAGGGACGAGAGCGATGCGGAGGGGATGTTGAGCTGATCGGATGAAAAGCTTCTTCAAGTCTAACAGAAAACAATAACGAAGCTGCTTTCGTGAGGTCCCGTCTTGCGCGGTTGAGTTTGTCAAGAGCAAGACACGAGACTTACTCTTGAACGATCTACAGACCTCTACAAACTTCTGTGCATCATCGAACAGGTCGAGATTCAAATGTTTAAAATCACTGAACTTGAGGAGGATTAGATCCAGCAACTTTTGCCAGCGTTTGTTTCGTTTGTTCAACTCCGGACCGTCAATAAGAAGCTTCAAGCTGCCTTTACCTGTGTGTATAGGACAGGCGCAGCGCGCCTGAGCTGCAACGCGAATGTTTTCCTCCATTTGCTCCTCATCTAGCATGTCGATTTCTCCGTTTTTGAGCTGAACTTGTTCCCTCATATCGAATGAAAGCCAACTTGGGTAGTAGCTTCTAACTACTTGCTCCCAACCCTTCGAAACGAGCGATAGAGGTGGTAGATACTGAATCGTTTTCTTCGCATCTGCTGGACCTTCGTCTTGCAATTTTTCGAAGAAGAATCGGAGAACCCTCAATTGGAGAACTGCCGGAAGCCTCGCTGTCAGGTCATCCGAGGAAGCCGAGGCGGATTGAAGTTTAGTTGAATGATGGTGGAGACGATATCGGCGGCCAGAAAGCTGCGGTGGCATGGCGTATGTCGGAGGATAGGTGACGGCTGGAGCGGGCGCTTTTGAACTCAGAAGGGATCCTCAGAGCGCTGAGGAGGGGGATAGAAAGCTGGACAAGCTGAAGAAGAGGGAGAGCTTTGCTCGATAGGCATCAGCGTTCGAGGACTGTAGAAAGCTTGAGGAGCAGTATAAGGAGCTCACGATTTTTTACAGGTCCTCGCACAGGCTTGATCTAGCTCTGACAGAGACGTCTGAGCGGTTTCGAGATCTGAGAATTCGAGTCGAGGTAGTCCGACTTGAGTCGCTTGAGGCTAGAGCCTGATCTGTCCGAAGACTTCTATGGAGGTGACGTACTGTCTACGTTGGCTAAGCTGGCGAGACTGTGAGGGAAAGAAAAGAAGAAGAGTTGAAACCGAGTTCGAGACCCCTGAACTTTTCAAGCTTTTGCTTTCTTCTGGACTTATTCCAGCTTGATGAAAGCGCTGGATATCGTTTAGCACATATCGGCAATATATACGCTGCGAAATTTGAAAAGAGAGAGCAAAAAAAAACAAGCGCTGATATTTCTCGACTCAAGCACTCGTAACGACCAAAAATTTGTCGCGCAAGTCCTGGTATCTGTAGCGAGAGATATTGCTGAGTCATCGATTCAATTGCCAAGAACAAATTTCAGGAGAGTAGTACATGTGTCGCTGCCGTTCCGATTCTGCTTCCCCTCCTTCGCTTCCCAAGTCGTCCGTTCTTTTCTTCCGAGCTCCATCATTCACAGGTCATGACTCTGAAGGTGTCCAACCAAAGACAGAGGTATCACAATTCTCGTACGACGCAGGGCACCACCACTTGATCTCAACATTCTCCAGATTCACTCCTCTCAAACAACTCTGTACCTGTTCCTCTAGTTCTGCTTTACGCCATTCGAGTTGAAACTCTTGAGAGGCTAAATCTTGATCTTCAGAGAGAGGTACAGCCAATTTGATCGTTTCTAATCGTCGAAGGAAGGGGGGACAAAGTTGTTGCTCGTTGCGACTCGTGAGGAGGCTTTGAAGAAGAGGGAGCGAGTTTTGTCGAGGTGAGAGGACTAGATGTTTGATCTGACAGTGAAAAAATCTGGTGAGGGGAGAAGCGAGAGGGATCGAGAGGAAACAGTGGGTACAATCGTCAGAGTTGTGTTGGTGAGAGCCGAGTCGGGGATCTCCGATGAAAAGACGTTCTACTGAGAACACTCGGAGCCGAGAGAGAGACGTAGGACTGAGGTTCTCGATTCCTTCGATTCCGAGCGCTTTGAGGTTCTTGAATGAGTCGAAAAAATCACGACACAGTAGTTCATTCAGAATGGATAAAGAGGAATCGGCTCCCTTGTTGTTGTCGATCATTTGAAGGGAAGAGATAGGGTCCACGCTTTCGAAACGGACGAAGGAGAGTGTAAGGGTTCGAACGGCAGGCAGAGAAGATAGTTGCCAATTGAGGATGATGATCTTTGCGAGATCGAGGCGGGCGAGAGTAGTCGAGATAGTAGGGAAGAATGATAGAGAACTGAAGCGAATGGGAACGTAAGCTTCGGCTGAGATGATGAGCAAGGCTTTGAGGCCTGCGAGCGTATTTTGAGTCAGTCTCCGATCGATCTGTGGTGCAAGCCAGAAGAGGACGACGCAGAGGGGGGTAGCTCAACTCACGCGAGAATTGTTGACAGATACCGATGTGTTTTCCAGCTTCTGTACCGTATAATACGAGTTCGATTCGCCTGAAGCGGCCAAATTTGAGGAAAACCTGCTTCGCAGTTTTTCGCCATTCCATGCTAGGCGAATCTGACTCAGGACCATCCATCAGGAGCTTGGGTCCAGTTCGACCTGCTTGGAAACAACAACCACATCGTGCGCCCGGAGCGAAAGGCACGTCTTCTTCCCATGTTTCTTTCAGGCTCAGCGGCTTGAAGGAATCTCTAGTTTCTCGAGCCTTTCCCTTTATCCTCCAGTTGCCTGAACGTTCCCTTAAATCGAAACAGCCGTAATTGATGTACTCTGATCCAACGATCGATTGCCAGACACGAGAGACTCGAGAAAGTGACGGTAAGTAGCTCAATTTTTTGAAGGCCGTGATCGAGTCTTCCTCTTGCAGGATATCGAGAAGGCAACGTAGAATTTTCTCTTGAAGATAGGTTGGTAACGAAGGTGGTTTGGAAGGAGTTGCTGGCGTGAGAATGGACTCTTCGTCGGTAGGGGTCCTCGACTTGGCGGGAGAAGTCAAGGGAAGTTGCGTTTTGGTAGGAGAGCGGGAAGGAGGGAGTTTGGGTCGAGAGTGTCGTTTTGACATGTTTCGCGATAGAAGAAGTGATGTCACAGCCTGGAGAGGAGAGGGAAGGGGAAGAAGAAGAGGAAAGCTCTTCAACTGGATACGTCAGGGTTAGCGCAGCCGTGAAGGTATGTGTATCATAGCAAAATACTCACAGGAAAAGTCTAGCTAGCTCACAGCACACTCTGGAATCTCTACAACCGGCTGGAGTGCGTTTGAGATCTGAGAATCCGATTTGAGGTGTTCCCGAGTGGAGGCGACTGAGGATAGCTTCTGATTGCGGAGGGTGCTTGTAGGAGCGATGTACTCTCTCCTTTAGTCGCGTTGACGATACTGTCAGTGAAGGGAACGAGAAAGAAAAGCGGATCCTCTCTCCTTCTCCTTTCCCGCTCTCTACGATCCTTATGCTGCGCTCGCTGCTACTCAGAACTAGTCCGAGACCAGTACAGAGTAGATTTATCAGTACAAATTCTCTACTGCTTGCTAAACAACCAACGAAATCGATCAACAAACTTCTTTTCTCTCGACCAGCTTCAAAGCGGACGAGCAAGACAACAGGCAACGAGGATAGAAAGCTAGACGGTCAACTAGATTCGTATCAACTCACCTCGCAACTTCTGCGACTCACTTCTCAGTCTCGTTGGTCAGACGCTCTCGCTCTCCTCCACACTTCCCCTTCTAGAGCTGCGACAACCGTAGTATGGAATGTACTACTCAACTCAATCCTACAGAACAACAACGCAGAAGGGACAGGATCCATCAAAAGAGCTTACGAGGTCTGGATGGACATGAAGAAAAGAGGAATTAAACCTTCTTCGAGAAGTTTCGGTACTTTCCTGGGAGGTGCAGCCAAGGTAGCCAGGAAACTGGAAAGCGGAGGCGTAGCGAAGGGAGAAGGAGCGAAAGAAGCCATCGGGAACGACGTGAGGTCAAAAGTCGAAACCGTTTACAAACAGTGGACCGTCTATCAATCGGCAGTGCAGGAGAAGCGCAACGCCGGAGGAGCGCAAGAACTTCGAGACGACGTCGAAACCATTGAAGACTTGACTGTACACCCTTCAAATCAATATATTTCGTTCCTTTCCTCAGCACTCTCTCTCTCGAAAGATCCTCAAACTTCGACCGCTCTTCTCTCCCAGATTCTCACCACCTTCGAATCGTTATCCCCTCCTTCTACTTCTGAACCTATCGTGCGAAACGCCGTCACTCACGCTCTCACCCTCAACGCACTTCGCACCGCTCTACATATCGCAAACTCGTCTTCTTCACCTCCTCCATCGTTCCCCACCACCCAAGTCCTTCTTGAGAGCTCTCTCGCTATCTTCACTCCTCTTCTCAAGTCAACACCGCTTCCCGAAGATGATCCTCTCACACCTCAACTCGCAACTTCTTTCCTTTCTCTTTTCCTCCTTCCTCCTTCTTCCGTCATTTCCCTTGCCGTCCAATCGACTATCCTCGACATACTTCCACATCTGCACGGTCTCGTACCTCCTTCCGAACTCGCTTCCCTCGCTCCTCCCGTTTCCCCTTCTGTTCAACAACCTCTCGCCTCTCCAGCTCTCGATTCGGGAGCTCTCAAATGCGTCATGAGCCTCCTACTCAAATGGGAGAAACTCGATTGGGTTCAAGGAGTGTGGGAACAAGTAAACGACTATCCCGAAAGGTATTTCGCTTCGGGCAAGAACGAGGCAGAGATTGAACATGCGGAAATTCTTCTTGAAGCTATGGGCAGACAGGGGGATCTTGAAAGCGCAGAAGGTAAGTTTTTACGGACTCGAGGCCCTCTTTCATGAAGGAAAACTCGCTAATCGTCATCCTACCTGTCGTGATCTAGCTCTTTTGACTCGATTACTATTAGAATCCGATCCTCATTCACCCCTCAAACCCCGGTTGAAGACTCTCGAAACCCTTCTCGACGCAAGTCTCCGTTCCGGAAAGTACGAATCAGCTTGGAGGATCTATCAACTATTCTCCTCCTCCTCTTCTTCTTCATCATCCGACTCATCCTCCAACTCGGTCAAAGCTCCTTTCCCTCCTAGCTTCAAAGCGACTACATCCTTCCTCCTCACTGGTGTCAACACTCGAGACAAGACTAAAATCTGGTCAATCATTAAATACCTCTCTTCTCCTTCTAATCTCGGTGGAGGTCCCTTCACTTCCCTTTTCGGTCCCGAAGCCTTCCCTCCCTCAACTTCAGCCTCTCAATCAGACAAGAAGAAGATCGGACTGAGGAGGAAAGAAATGGTGATTGAGAAGATTCAGGAAAAGAGGGATTCGAGATGGCAACTCAGATACGGTCAAGGAGTTTCGAGAGCTCTCGAACGTATTTTGAAAGGTCGGGAGATCGCATTCGGGGAGAATGAGGAAGAGGTTAGGAAGAGATTGGAGGAATGGAAAACAAAGGTCGAGAAATGGGTCGGAGAGAAGGAGAGGGAGGGAGGAGTATCTGCTAGAGAGAAGGACGATATGGAGTTGAGAAGGGAGAGAGTCAAAATGAAGGAGAGGGAAAGAGGTGGGGAAGTCACGGCTGAGAAGAGAGAGGTATCAACCCCGAGAACGCTTTCGCAAGAAGAGTTGGAACGGTTAGCTGTAGGAGAAGAAGTCGAAGAGGGTCAACAGGATGTATCAGGAGAGGGAAGAACGATTCACCGAAAGGAGAGGAGAATGAACTGGTACAAAGAGCGAGAGGGAGATCGGGCGAAGGAAGAACGTTCGGCCCACGAGTCTCGACAACGACACTTTGGCGACAGGAGAACCAATGCACTGAGGAGGGGCTCTTTCAGAGGAGAGCGCGAATCAGGGTCGCCGGATCGAGGTTACGGGAGAGAGGGAGGGAATCGAGGAGCCAGAAGTTTCGATCGAGAGCGAAGAGACGATTACAGGCCGCGTGGAAGAAGTGATGGAAGATACGAAGGACGTAGAGATACTGGAGATAGATCGAGGAGGCAGTCAACATGGGAGAACTCGGATTAACATGAACTGATTCCAATTTGTCTGTTGTAGAAATCTATGCTCACTCTCACGTCGCATTTATTCACTCGCATATCACTCAATCACAACACGCCTCGATCGTCTCATCGTGCCTGCCATGAGTCTCGATCTTCTGGTCATTGCTGCAGTGCCTCGGACAAAAGAAGAAAAGAAGTGCAGCACAGACACATTTAGAAATGCGCTTCGAGGTGCGAACACACTCTCGAGCCTCGCGCTCGAGCGCTCAAAACGTCTCCGCGGTGAGGTTCTGGCTTACACAAACGAGAGTTTGCGCCTCCCGCTCTCTCTCCCTGACTTGTATCTTTCCGATTTCTTCATGTTCAACTTGGACAGAAGTTTCAACTCGTGAGTTTCTGGCGTCTTTCCTTATAGTGAGGTCGTGTGGCTGACTGTGCTCTCCTTTAATGGGGCTCTGAAGCTGAAGACTCGGCTCCTTCGAATGCACGGGGAGAAGTTTTTAGATGAAGTGACGTTTTGAAAGCCTTCCGGAACTTCCCAGCTCTACAGACATGTAAGTTCTCATGCTCTTAGCCAGGGGTTTCGAAGACCACGTGCGAGTGTTTAGACGAAGATGAAGTTCGAACGTTGTGGACTCTTCCGCACTCGTCTTCATCTTCGTCTGCACCCTTTCACGCTGGGCGGCGAAACTCTCGGTTAGAACCGTGAGGATCTCTATGACTGTAGAGCCGGAAAGTCTCCTTGCAGGGTTTCACCATTACATTTCAATCCGAAGACGGAACACGGGCAGTGCCAGAAATCGAGCTTACAGAATTCCTGGGCAAGGTTTCGCCGTCGCTGCAATTCTATCTCACGGTTATTCGTATGTCGCATTCCAAGGCGATCGTTCAAGGTTTCTCGCGATTGAAAGCAGTTTCGAGCTCGAAGTCGTCTTTTCTGCCTAGAATTTGACTGTAAGTTAAGCTATTTCCTGAGCTCGACTCTCACTGACCTCGAAGGAAACTGTAAGAATAAATGCTGTCTCTAAGATAATTGTGAAAAAGTGCAAGCCTCACGCGCACGAGCTTCCAAAGTCAAACGAAATTTCTCAAGCTCTTTCCTCATCGCTCGACATCTCAAGCTAGAAGCTCTCCAATCCGATCACCTGATTCAGTACTATTCCAAGAAGACTACTCACTCATCAAGACTAGCCAGCGACTCAACTTCAACATCTCACTTGACTTCATCTCCTCTCAACAAACTCTCCATCAGCAACACTTCTGCGCCTGCAGTAGCTCCTCTATGTGAGTCATGAACCTACTATCAGTCATATCGAGCTGTATCTGATGCTAAGATGTCGGTGATTGATGATCTGGTAGCTAAAATCGAAAGGTTGCCCTTAGCATGATTGTCGCGGGACACTGCGTTGTCTGTGGGAAGAACAGTGTTACAAGATGCGGCAAGTGTAACGAAAACGGGATTCAATGGATGTTTTTCTGTGGTCCAGAACACCAAAAACTCGTAAGTCTCGATTCTCTCAGCGGTTTACCCGAAGAATCAGTCGAAAACGCTCGCTAACGAGACTCTGACACATTCGCGTGAGTAGGTATGGTTTGCTCACAAGCGAGTATGCGGAAAGAACCCTTTCAGGTGGCCCAATTTGACAGAGAACGAACTAGAAAGATACGCAGATTTGAGTACTCTAATCAAGCCTGAAGCCGGATTCTCTCGAACTTGGCTGGATCAGCAATCTGAACGCATGGAATGGACCGGAACTGTAGAGCAAAAGAAGGTGCTATTCAAGGTGAGTATTTACTGTGTCTCAAGCTCGCATAACTCCTATCTCTTCGCGATATCGAAGGAATCTAATTAACAACTTTCTCTCGAGGACGTCAGGATATGCTCAGAGAGCGCCTCAAGAATGCCGAAACTGATCCAGTAGTCAGAGAGCATCTCAAGATTGTTCGTCTTCAAGCAGCTCGAATTGACGACCGAATGGCAGACCGAGCCGACTCGTCAAGGTTTTTCGACACGATGATTCATTGGCAAGACGCAGTGGACCCCGCAGATATCATTGCTCGAGGACCATCGTACCCTTGGTGGACACGGCATCAACATCTCCAAATTATATATCACGTAATTAGCGCCAAGTTCAAGGACAATAAAGATTCTCCTGAATGGGAGCAGTACGCCAGTTATGTAGTGAAAGAGATGGGATGCTTTTACGTAGACGAAGTTTCAATCGAGTACCGGAGGGAAGCAGTCCGCATGTTGAAAGCTTTTGGGCTCCCATGGCCACCTGGCGTTTGAAGACATCCCTCGGGACTTCCTCCCTTCGACGTTCATCTCTCATCAATATTCTGCTATGTATCTATTGCATCGTCAATGCAAGAGTGCGAGAGGGTTTTCCTCTCAGAAATTTGCGAAAGTCGACTCTTTTTGTCGGAAAAATTTTGAGATTTGCTTGTTTTCTAGCAAGTCCTCCGTCTTCTGAATCCAGCTTCACAATGTGCTCTTGTGCGAGCTTCGTTGAAAGCGATTGTGCGGAAAAGAGAGACTGAGGACGAACTTCTCACAGATTGCCTGTTTCCTTCTTACGATCTCACTGCCTGCTCAGCAAGCTCACCTATTGCAGCCGGACCTACTCCAACAGCCATCTGAAGCCCTATCGTCACTCTCGCCCATCTACAGCACCTCTAGGACAGTAAGCGGAGTTGAGTGAGACCTTGGTTCATCAAACATTCACCTTCTTCAGCTTCCAGGACCTCAGCAAGACTCGATAGAACTTTCTGGAGCTTGCTAGGTAAGCTTGACGTATTCGAAAGGCTCTCGACGGTGTACTGAGAGAATGTTAGCGCATTCATCGTCAGCAGATTTCTGAACCTTTCAACTTCAGAGTGATACGTCTAGCTACTCTCTCACCAGTCTCGAATACTCTTTATGGTACGTATGAGTGCCTCTTACTTCCTTCTCACGGAAGGGCTGACCCTTTCGGTCTCTATTTTTCCAGTTCCTCCTCCTTTCTCCTTCTTCCTTTCCATCCCACACCTCTCATGTCTCCGTCAGCTCTCACAATTACCTCTGCTCCTCCTCGGCTCCCTCCCGAACTCATCGACGAGATCTTGAGAGAGAGCGAACTCTCGAACTCTGATCTCGCTCAATGTTGTTTGGTCTCTCATCAGTTCCTCCCTTCCGCCCAGCAGTCACTCTACAACAAGGTAGAGCTATCGCTGAGGTGTGGATCCGGTACAGATTCCGTGTTTTCACGGTTTCACCTTTGCTCGACCAGGAAGCTGTGGAGAACTCTCAAGGAGAACCCTCTTCTCGTCAAACTCTGCTGTGCATTCCGTGTCGACGACAGGTGGATCATGGGTGGCGACAACGGAAGGGGCAACCACAAGATCGACTTCGAGAAGGAAGCTGGTTATCCGGTTCAGGTCACTCGAGAATGGCTCGGATTACTGAAGGGTGTCCGCAACTTATCGTCCGCAACCTCTGATCACGACGACACTATCTTCAAAGGCAAACGCTGGAACACTCTCCACCTCGAGCCGCCATCGAATGTAGCTTTTATTCCAGCATCAGTACAGACGTCGGGAGTCAAGAGGTTGAAACTGTCTCAAGACGCTTTCGGCATGACAATCAGAGACCTCGCTATTCCGTCAACAGTCAATACTTTTGACTTCTCGTCCGTAAGAAACTGGAGCGTGGCTCCTATCAAACACCCCCAACTTCGAAACCTCTCCATCAACGTCGGCCAAGCGAACTCGATCGACCTGTCAGCTTTCCCTAATCTCGTATACCTTCCCATTTCGGTAAATGGTCACTTCAAGATCGATTCGAGGCGTCTTTCGCCACTGGTTCATCTCCGTCGTCTTTCTCTCGGTCTCAAACTCGATATCTATTCAGCGGGCTTCAAGTCTTCGGATTCCGTCAAGTCTCTCCTCTCGATCCTTCCCTCTTCAGTCTACCGACTCAACTTCCGCGGTCTGATCCCGTTTGATGCCCTCACCTCGATTCTCAACGGAAACCACTTCTCGATAACCCAACTTGGTCTCTCAGAATGCAATCATTCTGATCTGTGGCACAAAATCAAGCTAGATCAGCTGAAGGAGCTATGTCAAAAGACGGGAATCGAGCTTTACTACCTCGGAAAGGAGGATTCGACTTTCTGTGAGTTCTTATTACCTCTGTCTCTACTCTTTTTCCTCTCACTGATCGATCGTCTCTCGACAGCTTTCTAGATTCACTCGTCCCCAACAGGTACTTTACTATGAGATAGTGGTAGGCACAACTTTATCTCTCTTTCGAAATCTTTGAGCGTTCTCCTGATCCAAACTTTCTCTCGACAGTTCTTCAAAGGTTTGTCTCCCGCCTCCTATTTTTTTGGTATTCTCTTGTCTACAAGCTTCTACCAGCTTCAGTAACAAATTCAGTTCCGTTGTACCTTTCCCACGTGTGAGTTGATAGACGAAAGGCTCGGGCAGTCGAGCAAGAAGGAGAATAGCGATTCTTGTTTGCATTGAGCTCTTCAACGCTAAACACAGAATGTGGTCTTTCATGTGGTCAGGAGCTCGTGAGCATCTACCTACCACTGTGCTCTCACGGGAGCATACATCGCTCAATGAAAAACATACGATAGGAAAATTCGAGAGATATATTTCTTAAAGTTACAAGTACTAGTTTTCCCACAAGTAGCTGCGAAAGCTCTTCGGCAGCTCCACATTGCTGCTAGACTCCAACTTCAACATACTCGAGGGAGATCAAGATATCGCTCCAATTGAACAGCTTCGAAGAGAGAGGGGTACAAAGCTTTCCTATCAACTTTTCATTCAGATCTGTTTCGGATCCTTGCTATCATACATGAACGAGAGCCCAGTCTCGGAGACAACCATTCGGCTTAGCTATCTCCGATTCTGAGCATTTGTTCATGTAAGCCCAGCGAGAACCGATTCAGATTTGGAAAAGTTGGGACCCGTCAGCTGCTGCGAAGGTGCTCAGATCCATCGATACCTTGTCCTCCCTGGGTCCATGTCGTGAGAGTAGTCCTGAATCGATAGAAGAAGGAAAGAGACGTAGAAAGAAGAAAGAGAGAACTGTGTCGAAAAGTGATGAAGAGGGAAGAAAAAGACGACGCGCGGCGCTTCCTCCTTTTTGTCTTGAAAGAGGGAGGTTTGTGCTTCATCCGAGGACTTGCCGATAGCGACGACGACGACGACGAGAACGACGATTTATCACATCGAATTAGCCTTTCATTCCTGATACATAAGTCTGCAGTAGACTAAAAAAAAGCTTGTTCTTTTTTTTCCACTTTCATCTAATCGTTACATCAACAGAAAACAAAAAAGAAGGGTTAATGGTACAGCGATCAAATCGAGAAGGAAAGGAAAGGGGGGACAATCGTGAATTGAAACAAGGAGAATTACGAGGGAAAAGTAGAAAAAAGGAAACGGGTAAGTGTCGAAAAGGTAGTGTAGAAGATCCTGGCCTCTTTTCTAAGATTTCTGAACGTAATTACTTGGGAAAATACCACTTCTCCCATTCAATTCACCTCTATACCAATCTTGACTAACTAATTCCAATAATTTTATACGGTCTCCTTCTTTGAAATTCAAATCTCCTGAATCTGTAGAATCGTAATCGTATAATGCTGTACAATATTCTACTACTGTCTCTACTTCTTGAGCAGCAACAGGGGGTGGTGGAGGAGCAGGAGGAACTTGAAGTGGACCTCTTCTAGGGAATGAAGATAAATTTTCAATTTCTTCGTTTGAAGTACCATTGAATAAATGACTCAAATGAGGTCTAGTTGCAAAATATTCATCTAGGAGTTTAAAGAATGCTTGTTTCTCTTGAATGGGGAGGTTTGAGAAACTAATTCCTCCCGAAGATGTTGAAGTTGAAGGAGCTCTATTTCTAGAAGTTGGTGGAGCTGGAGGAGGATTAAGACCGGTACTACTACTACCTCTCGAAGGAGGTGGAGGAGGAGCGGGAGCGGAAGGACTTGTTAATTCAGAAGAGTTTGGAGTTGTTGGATTCGAACCTGAACGTTGTTGTCTAGTGTTTTGCCATTGGTTATCTACTTTTGATAACCCTGCGTTGACATGAGTTCTACCTTTTTCTGCGTAGGCTTTAGCTGGAGAACAGATGAAAGAGAGAGAGAGAGTTTAGTGATGATGATGACGATGAGTTCAGTAGTTGAACGAGCGGTTTCACACCTTGAGAGAATGCACCACCACTGTAGAGGGAGTGAATAGTTAGTTTACTGCTATAGAGAGATATAACAGGGGGGAGAGACTGACAATTTGTCCATCTTTTGAGAGAGTGAATTGATGATGATGACGAGAAAGAGAGAGAGAGAGAGATTGGTGCTTGGAACTCGTCTGTTCACCCACAATGAACGCTGCTACTACTAGACAACTACTGAGAACTAGTACTAAACGTATAAGGCTTTACTCTACTCAACAACCTCCTCAATCTCACCCTTACTTGAACTCTTCATCATCTTCAACTTCATCAACTTCTCCTCCTCATGTCGGACCTTTCCCTTTACCTCACAGTACTACCTCTCAACTAGATAGAGATTACTTGATTTCTCAACAAGCTAAAACTTGGTCCCGAATGAACAGACCCGAGAAAGCTCAACAAGTGGTGAAACAAACTTCTTCTTTCTTCGTAGTAGCGTTCGGGGCAGGGCTGTGTGGTTTAGTAGTTTGGGCAGTAGCGAGTGAATTGTTTAGTGAGAATAGTCCAACTAGGATATTTGAAGATATCACAGAAAGGTTGAAAAATGATCAAACTGTACTCTCCTTTCTTTTCTCTCTCTCTCTCATGTCCGAGCTAGCAACTAACACTTATTGTAATCGTTTTCAGTTGAATGAAATGTTGATAGGTCCATTATCATTTCATGGTAGTACAACTTCTGGAGACCGTTTACGTCGTCAACGTAGAATTCAACATTCCTTAACCAAAGATCCTCAAACCGGTCAAGAAACTTTATTCATCAGGTTCATAGTAGAAGGTAAAGATTCAAACTCCTCAAAACAAGGAGAAGAAGAAGAAGAAAGTTGGTTAGATTGGTCAAAAAAATGGATTGGACCTCTGGTTTGGCAAGATTCTAAACATCCAGAAAATTATAATCCTATCTTATCGAAAGATTTAGAACGAGAACGATTACGTCATGAGGAAGAAGAAGAAGCAAGGAGAAAGAAATCTTTAGCTTCCAGTTGGAGTAATTATTTAACCTCAACAATCTCTTCAGCTTTCGGTGGATTATTACCAAAAACTATCACTTCTTCCTCTTCGACAAATGAAGGATCTCGACTCTTCAAAAGGTTGAAGAAACCTAAACTAGGTGAATTCACTACCGGAGAAGTAGTAGCAGAACTAGTTAAAAACTCTGAAACGAATCAATTCGTTTACAAACAATTGTTTGTCGCTGTACCTGATACTTCTACACCTAGTTATTATAGACATGATGTACCTACTCAAGTAGTAGTACCTCGTTCAGAGGAAGGAGAACAAGGTGGATTGAACAGGTTGAGAATTTGGCAGCGGAGTAGAACTGTAGTTCAATGAGTAACAGAAATCCAATCGTAGAGTGCGAGTCACTCTGTAGTGTAGCTATAGGAGTCAGAGAAGGCAGTTGTAGATATGACTAAGTTGATCAACGAAAAAGCAATCAGGTCGAATTTACCCTTTCTTTCAAACGATTTTGACCTTTTTCTATCTTGTCGAATCTATTAGAGAGAACTTGAGAAGACCAACACTCGAGAGGGACATTGTGACATAGCTTTTGTAGACACTCGACTCCTCGCAAAGCTCCAAAGTAGAATCGAGAGAACAAACATGGAAGCAAAAATAAATTGCAATCTCGACCCCAAAAAGAAGGTGCTTTCTGAATCTCGGTCGTCAAAGCTTCTCTCTGTCTCTCATGATTGTAGCAGCAGTCTATA
Organism: Sporobolomyces pararoseus; assembly: GCA_010758995.1. Lineage (NCBI taxonomy): Eukaryota > Fungi > Basidiomycota > Microbotryomycetes > Sporidiobolales > Sporidiobolaceae > Sporobolomyces > Sporobolomyces pararoseus. Next base: position 47,274 of record RSDY01000014.1, read on the forward strand.
CAAAGTCCATATTGTAACCACTGATCCCGTTTCCTCTATCTGGCAGAAGAAAGAAGGCAGACGAAAGAAAACTAAAGAAGAGCGCCTCCCACTTCTCTTCCTCCGTCCTTTGCGAGAACACTCAGCCCTCTCCATCCAAACAAACAAGCTTCCTTTACCTTGTGCACCTAGACCGAGGAGTTGCCTCGGTCTTCGGAGGAAAGGGATCAAGGAGCCTGTTTGGTAGGATGGAGGGAGAAATGAAGGGACTCGCTAAAGACGGAGGAGGAGAGAACGTCGGAAGTTTGTACAGATCTTACAAGAGTGTAAAAAGGTATAGAACAAAAATCGAACGAGTTCTGTCATTCAGTGAAAAAAGATTAGATTGTCGATTCGAAGTGAAAGAAAAAAAGCGGTAATTGTTTTCAGACGCACTCACCGGAGAGACTGAGAGAGCGAGAGCTCGGCAGCAATACATTTCCTCAACCTCCACTCACGAGATGCTCACTACTTCTCCTCAATACATCGTCAGAATCTCCTCCATTTTCCTCTGAATCTAGGTTGACTAGAAAGGGAGAAATGATGGAATGATGACAAAGTATCTGAGTAGGAATAGAGAGATTCGTGCAAAGGAGGAGGAGGGTGAAATCGTTTTGGTAGATTCGGGAGAGTCGTTGAGGAAAATTTGAAATTGAGCGAGCGAAACCATTTTCTTAGAAGAGAATTGGATGAGTTGCATTCTCCCCTTTCTCCCTTTGACAGATCCCAGCGTTTGAATCTACCAACATCTGCCAATTAAACTTTCCCAACCGAAGGCAGGATCACAGAGAGCATGCAATTCTACCTGGGATTGGGAAACTCGAAGAGGCAGACTAGGTAGATCCGAAAAGGAAGAATCCGTCAAAGGGAGAAAGAGAGAAGGAGGGAAGGAAGCGTCGTTCATCGGTAGAGAGTCGAGTCGAGTGATTTAAGTGATTTGTCGAAAGTATTACTTTTTTGCTGGATAAAGAGGCGAAAAAGGTGAAAACGGAGAGGAAGTCAACTTTGGTCCCTTCTCGTTCCCTCACGAGCATCAACGCCTCAATCCAGCCGTCGATTGCCTTCCCTCCACCTCACCAGCTTCGAAAGCAACTCTGCGAAGACGCATATTTCTCGACGTGTGTAGGCGAGAAAACTTTCGCGGCTGGATCGGAACGAAGACATTCGCGAAGGAAGGAGAAGGAAGGAGAAGGAACGGTCTTAGGCAATGATGGAGAACAGAGGGGAACGCTACCTCTGAGACGAGCAGAGAAGACGAGCTAGAAAGTATTCGAATGTTCGAGATCAGCGAAATTGATCTAGCTTGAGAGCAGAACCGGAAGGAATATTTACTTACGATAGCAAGTGCTTTAACAATGTTTGCGAGTAGCTTGTGAAACAGGGGGAATTGGCGAACAGATGGAGAGATTTCGAAGCGAGAGATCGATCCGCTGAATCCGTCCTTCCGTTGACGAGCTCCGGCTCTTCACCACGTATCAACATTTGAAACATCTCGGTTCTCCGAGCTCAAGGAGCAGTTCGACAAAGGTTGCGCTGCACCTTGAGGTCGGAGAGCCGGAAAGTTGGAAGTGATAGGAGGGAACAGAAGAACTCGTCGAAGAAGGACGGAATGAGCGCTGTTCTGCTGGTGGATCGCGAGGAAGAGTGTAGTCGTTTCGTCGATAGAGAGTAGATTTTGGCCAAAGTCGAGGAGCCGAAATCGATTGAAGGTTCAAGAGGTGAAATCAAGTCGCCCCTTCCCCTTCCCTTACGGGCATCATCAGATCGATGCAGCTGCGAGGTATGAGCCGAAAACCATCTCCTGGAGGGGAGAACAGTCTGTAGCCTTTGTTGACTCGACTGAATTCCTCTCGAGGAGATGGTGTTTCTGATCACAAGTCACGGCGGAAACGGAGTGATGAGACTCGTGAATAGGAAGGGGAAGGGAGCGGTCGTCGACTACTACGATCCAGAGCTGAGAAAAGATGAAGCGAGGTGGATCGTTGAAGCGTGATGACGAGAGAAGCTGGAGAGAAAGAGAGGGAGAAAAGGGAGGCCGACGCTGACTTTGCCAACTTCTCCTTCTTTCACGGAGACCTTCGTGCAACCTCAGCGGAGTCGAAGCGAAATCGATTATCTTCTGGTGACAAGAACGAGAGCCGTAGAGGACTGGGTTCGAGTGAAGAGAAGGGATGAACGAAATCGTTAGATCCGCTAAATTGGCTCGAAGACATCCGTGAACGAAGGAGAAGTTTTTGTCCACCGATTATGCGGATACGGGGCCATCACAGAGTGGTTATCGAGGGGGAAAGGAGATTTTGACTGAGACGAGGTGCGTGTTTTCACTTGGGTCGAGTCGAGCTGAAGAGAGCGAGCTGGGCACAGTAGAGGTCGTTGCTGGGATCAGTCGAGAGTTCTTTGAAGGTTTGTAGGAGGCGAACAGGTGATGTCGTCGAGTCGAGTGAATGATCCAAGATCAAAGAGTCGAAACGAATTCGAACCTCTCTCTTTGTATTTTTGACGAGTTTCCAGCTTGCTCAGAGTAAGCAACATTTGATACTCAAGCTGGAGAACTCGCCCGGATCGAAAAAAAATCGAAGTAGAAACGCGAAAATCGCTTGAAAGGGAGAAATTTCGCAATCCATCACTTGCAAGATCATCATGAGGTCTATTTCACTGGCTAGAGGTCGTGAAGTTCTGAAGATCGAAAGGATGGCGAAGAAAATCGAAGGGGCTTCAGAGCGACCGCTTCGCAAAATCTCTCTGCCTCCTTTTCAGTCTCGATTCGAGTCTGCGACGACAGTCTTCAGCGAGTGAAGAGCTTACAGCACAGATATCCAGAGAAAGAATGGCCAATGCTGGCGGGAAAACATTGCTCAGGAAATGGACGCACAGAAAACCAAAGTAGAAAGAAACTTGAACAGAACGAAGCAACGCTCAATCGCTCGCTTTCCATTGCCATGTAAGCTGAAGCAGCAATTTTTCAAAATTCGAGATTGCATGCTTATGGTAGCTCGAGATTTCTCATCCGACACCTTGCTCTTCTATTACAATGCCGTGCGAAATTGGCAGTGGACTCTTTCCTCCGTCTCTTCTGAGTTTCTTCTTTCGACTCCATCCGCAAGTTCACTACTGCCCATCCTTCTACCTGACCAAGGACTTGAAGCCCGTGCTCAGGGAAGGACGGATGGAGCGAGTGCAGAACCGAGGGATTGAAATCGAAGGAAGAGACTCGGCAGAGACGGAGGAGAGATCGACGTGTGTTGGACAGCACAGTAGAGATCTGTAGGCAGGGTACGGAAGAGGATTGATATTCTGTGATTCAAGTAACACTGTTAGGTATTGACCGTAGCAAAAAGAAAAAGTGCAACTGCTTTGCGACTTACGCGATCGAGAGAACGAGCTTGAGTATCTCGAGCAGTCCCTCCGCCTCCTCTGACGAGTCAAGCGATTCTATTGAACCTCGAGGCGAGTTTCTGGGCGTTGCTCCCTCTGAACCTTGCGTCCGCGAGAGATGGGAAAAATGCAGAAAACGACCACATTGAGATTTGAGAGAATGGTGAGACTCGTGCAGAAGAGGAGGAGGGAACAGAAGTGTATGGAGCTGAAGTTGGCGAGAAGAAGAAAAGGCGGGGTAGAAAATGTCGTTCGCAGTGAGAAAATCGAAGAATTCAGATATCCCATTTTCGTCGACGATCTCTAGTAAACCACTCTACCGGAAGCTGCCTATGACAGATTCCAGCATGAAAGGAGGGATTCAGTTGGCTCAATCCCTGCTTTCGAGCTGGCGTGTGAAATGGGCAACTCGGGTAGAGAGAAATGAAAGAACTCGTCAAAGAGAACGGGAAAAGTTCAGGAACGTGTTCTTCCACCGCCGAGAGTCGAGTAGAGCGATTTGATTGATAAATAGAATCGGGCGAGAGAGGTGGACTCCGGTGATGGTGAGGAGGTCAGGAGGAGATGGAGGATAGGAAAGCTCTCGAATGGTACCTTCTCTTTCCCTCACGATTCCCCTCGCTCTGCTCAAACCGTGGAATCTCGTCAAGAAGTCACCTATCGCGCTCCGAAACGATCCTGCAAAGAGAGAAGCGCTTCCAACTCTTTGCAGAATCGCATCGAACCCGTAGAGTAACTGGAAGAGATTTCGCGGTTGGAGCTGAAAGAAGCGATTCGTGAAGAAAGGAAAAAGGAGTCAATCGAGAGTTGATCGGAGCGAGGAAAAGATTCAGGAAGTCATCGCTTTCGAGAGAAACCGAGAGAAAACGAAACTAGAAACGTTTTCGAAAAATGACAAGGTCAGTGAGATTGACCGACCGCTTGGAGCGAAGGATCGAAAGAAAGAGGAAGCTTACGGTGCCGAGTCCGTGAATGATCTGAAGTAGGACTGCAGGATCTCACGAGCGTCTGAACAGTTTTTGAAGCGAGAGTTCGGATCGTTGAAAGTTCCGTCCTTCCGCTGACGAGCCACACTCCTTTTTCCACCAACGATCACCCGAAGAGGACACCGCCTACAGGATACAGCTCGAAGCGAGTTCGGCTGCACCTTGTGGTCGGAGCGCCAGCCAGGTGACCGTGGTAGACGAAAAGAGTGAAATTCGTCGGAGAAAGGATGGAAAAGAAGTTCTTCTGCTGTGAGATCTCCGCGTGGAAGAGTTCAGCTGAAGAATCGATGAAGAGTAGACTGTTGCCAAAAATTCGGAAAACGAAATCGACCGGAGGATGAAGAGGTGAAATCGAGTCGTCCCTTCACCTTCCCTTACGATCCTCATCAATCGAGAGCAGCTGCAACATCTCGACCGAAGCACCATCGACCGAAAGGATTACAGTCTGTAGCTCTATTGGCTCGACTGAATTCTACTCGAGGCGATGGTGTTTTCGATCGAAAGTCGAGGCTGAGATGGATTGATGAGACTCGTGCAAGGAAGGGGAAGGGAACAAATGTCGAGCATAACATTTCTGAGCCGCTAATCAGTCGAAAGAGCTGGATTGTCGGGGCCGCATTGAAGACGAAATCTGGAGAGAAGGGGAGAGCGTGTGATAACGAAGTTGACTTTGGTAACTTCTCCTTCTTTCACGGCCGTGATCAAATTGACCTAGCGCTCCAACGAAGATCGCCCACCTTCTCCTGACAAGAACCGAGACTTTGGAGAACTGGGTTCGAAGAAAGAGAGAGGATGAACAAGATCGTTGGACCCGCTGGATCGGCTCGAAAACATCCGTGAACGAAGGGGAAGTGATGCTCCATCAACTATTATGTCATACAGGTCTCAAAATGCAAGTCGTCGGTCGAAGAGCGAGTTTTTGACTGAAAGGAGGTGCGTGTTTTCACTTGAATCGAGTTCAACGTTGAGACGAGTAGTGAGGTGGGAGTAGTCGAGAAGTACCGAGGAGCAGCGGTGAATGGTGTACGGGTCTTTACAGAGTCTCGTAGGCTGTCTAGTCGAGTCGAGTGAATAGTTTAAAGTCAAGCAATAACTTCCGAAACTCACGATGATCAACATTCTTTCTCTTTCCTTCACTCTCCTTTAGCTCTACCAAATGTCCACTTCAGAAGATCCAATCGCTTCCACTTCTACTTCAGTGGTAGAACCGAAAGCACCAGCGTTCAAGAAGAAGAAACGACCTACTGCTTCAATTCGATCAATCAATTCAGAATCCTCTACAGCAAACACAGAAGGAGACAGTAGTACACTCATTAATGGTCAAGGTGATGGTACAGATGATCAAACTAGGTGAGACGAATGTCTTCCTTTTGCTCCTCTCGAACTATTTGAAAAGGTCAATCAACTTACCCCCTAAAGGGTCATCTCTCTTCTTTCTGCTCCCGTATAGTGAAACACTAGAACAATTATTAGCGATCAGGAAATTGAAACGCACAACTGCCGGATTAGATTTGGAACGTTTAAACGCAGGGGAAAAGAAAAAGAGACCTAAAACTATGACTACTAGTGCTGGTGAAGAGAGTACTAATAGTAGTGTCGCTAAATTGGATAATGGTATGATTGAAGGATTGAATGGAGGATTAAATAGTAATAGTGGGAAAGATAGATTGAGGGATGATGGGTGAGCTTTAAAACCACTCTCTCTCTCTCGACATCGTGATCTAAGTCTGACTCGAGTTTTCTTTACAAATGATTCAACAGAGATGGATCAGAAGCTAAAGCTAGAAAGATCGTCAAATCTGATAACTTTACTGGACAAACGAATACGGTAGATGTCGATAAACACATGTACGTTAACCCCTCTCTCTTTTTCTCGTTTTACTTCTACCTTTTGTTCATTGTGCTCGCTCCTCTTACATCTCATCTCTCCCCAAAATCAAAATAGGATGGCTTACATCGAAGCCGAATTAGCAAAGAAACGTGGAGAAGCTACTTCAACAACAACCGAAACCAACAAACCTTACGATCCTAGAGACGAACTGTACAAAGTAGCAGAGAAATACAAATTCAAAGATGTTGAAGAGAAACTTCGTAGCAAGTTGGAGAAAGAGGAAGAGGAAGGTAACGTTACTTTGAGTACCGGAATGTTATTGGGTATTCCTGAAGTAGATTTAGGAATAGAGTGAGTTTTTTCTACCTTCCTTCCTACCTTCCGTACAGGGGCTGATGCTTTATTGAGTTGTTGTCTCGTTTCGTTGTAGTCAAAAATTGAAAAATATTGAACAAACCGAGAAAGCGAAAAGAATGTTGTTTGAATCTCAATTGGAACAAGCTAGGAAAGCTGAACAAGAACGTGAAGAGTTTGCTGTCGAACGATGTACGAAATATCTCTCTCTCTCTCTCTCTTTTTGCTCTTCATGTTACTAATCAATTTTATGGTTTTTTTGTTTGCGATTTTCTCGTTGTTTTTAGTTTATCGACATCAAAGACCTACCGAATCAGATGCCGATGCTTTATCAAAAGCTAGAGCGGCGATAGCAGATGGAGGACAAATGACTGAAGCTGAACACGAAGAAGAGTTGAGGAAAACTAGGATCACGGGTGGAGGTAGGAGAGAATTGGCGACGGATGATATCGCTATGGAGAGGTTCAAGAAGAGACAGAGGCAACAATGGGGTAAATAAGAAAGTCTACTCGGTACATATTTTGTCGTTTCCCCCTGTGTTGTATGTGAAAAAAAAAATAGGTTTATTCGCTCGATGATGACAGGGACGAAAGCTAAAGAGAGCGACTTGTATTTTGAAATGATTACCAAATGATAGCGTAGTGATTAGCTCACAAATTGGAGAAGCTGATGTCAGAAAAGTCTAGGCCCCTCTTTTTGTGAAAAACCGAGTGAAAAAAACTCCGCGCATTCGGTCGGAATTGTTCAATGTCGTGATTTTGCTTTCATTTCTTTTCTCTCCCGCCGGCTCCTCTCCTCCTTCCTTCACACACGCACTCTCGCCATTCATATTTCGGAACTCAACAACGCAAGCGAGCGACTACCCTCCCGCACTAAGCAAACGATCTCCTCGGAAAGCTGTTCATTTCCTCATCTCTCTCTCCATCGAACATGTCATCCACTACTTCTACCCCCCCTCCTGCACCCCAATTCGACCCTTCTCGTCTAGATGAATACAACTCCGAACTCTCCGAATCATCTCCTCAAGAAATCCTCTCATGGGCCATAGATCACCTCCCGAAATTGTATCAGACAACTGCTTTTGGCTTAACGGGTCTAGCAGCTACTTCAATGATCAGTTCCATCTCCAAACGACGTAAACTTCCTCACTTGGTACCCGTAATCTTTGTCGACACTCTTTACCATTTCAAAGAGACGATTCAATTGAAAGAGAAAGTTGAGAAAAAGTATGGGTTGGAAGTAATCGTTTACAGACCTCCGGGAGTAGAAACTGTTGAAGAATTCGAGGAGAAGTATGGAGAGAAATTGTGGGAGAAGGATGAAGATACTTATGATTATCTAGTCAAAGTGAGTTTTTCGACTCGAAAACTCTCTTGTTGAGCTTTCATTTCGCTGACACTTGCTTCCTATCTCTCCAGGTTGAACCTGCTCGACGATCTTACGACGAATTGAACGTACAATCAGTTATCACCGGTAGACGTCGTTCACAAGGAGCCGATCGGGCAACTCTTCAACCTCTCGAAATCGATTCAACCGGTCTCATCAAAGTCAACCCGTTATGCAGGTGGGGTTTCCAACAAGTTAAAGATTACGTAGACATGGCTGGAGTACCTTACAATGTATTGTTGGATCAAGGGTACAAGAGTATCGGAGATTGGCATTCTACCGTTTTACCGAAAGAAGGTGAAGGAGAAAGGAGTGGTCGATGGGCTAGTAACAAAGGAAAATCTGAATGTGGTCTCGTGAGTCAACTATACCTTTCGACTGTCCCACGGTTGAACAGAACTGACCAAAAAGTCTCGCGACTACAGCACAAGGATTATTTCGCAATGAAACGTCAATTCGAAAAGAAGCAACGAGAACAAGAACGAGCCGAGAACGATAAATTACGTGGAGACGAAGATGTCGGTGAAACCTCTGTCGATCTAGGAGGTGAAACTCCTCTACCAACTTCTCAAGATTTAGGAGCATCTTTCAGTGATCTAAAATTGGGTGCCTAGAAACCATCTTCTCTTCCCTTACTTGTAGACACTTTTTCATATCTATAGACTCCATCTCTCTCTCTCGTTAGCGAGACTTATTCTCTCTACCCTTGTCGTCGTCGTTTTCGTAATTTCTCTTTTTATCATATCCAGTTTTCGTTTTTTACGTATTATTCTCTCTACTTTTTCCCTAAAATTTGTTGGAATCACTCACTATGTCTCGCTGTTGCATCATCATCATTATTGCCAGGATTGGTCCGTCATTGATCTCTGGATCAAAAAGCGAGCTTGACTGTCTTCCTCGAAGTGAGCCTGCCTGCCAACCTTTGTCAATTCGCGCTCTTCTTCATAATCTCACTTCTGTCGAGTTAGAGAAGAGGTCTAGCGCAGAGAGTGCACGAAAGTCTGGATTCCATTAGTCGAGAAAGCAAAAGAAGAGAGCAAACAACAGTCGGGAGTAAAACCTCGAAAACGATTGACAAGCATCGTGAAAGAATGTGAGGGATGTAGAAGAATCAGTCTGTAGTTCCAGAAAAAAAGTGAAATCAGTACAGACTCGAGCGAAGGAGCCACGCATTCGAGAAAAATCAGGAACTGACCTTTTGTTCTCTTCGTCATTGAGCTAGTTGTATCAGTTCGACTCCAGCATCCTGACACATGAAAGCTACCAGTTTCCAAGTTTCTTCCGATACCCAATCGATCCCGATTCCCAACTCTTCTACGAAACCTCCGTAAAGGAACAACAAGAGTCGATCGACCGAAACTTCATTCGTGAACTCGATCCTACTAACCTGTCCAGGAGTATAGCTTCCCAATCCTCCACCAGAGCCAAAGATACGTCCTTCTAGTCCCGGAGACAGAGAGTGAGTGAGGTGGAAAGCGAGAATGGAAAGTTGAGAACATCGGTCGAAAAGCTTGCAAAAGGATCCTCCAGTTTCTTCATCGAACCAATCTTCATTTGGCTCGAAGCGGTCCATAAAGAGTTCAACTCTTTCTAACTGAGGGTAGGTTGAGAGTCTAAGGTCGAACAGTGCTTCGATCGGGATTCCAAGGTCTTTGATAGTTGAAGAGACGGGAGAGAGGAAAGTTCTCAAATTGAAGTCTTCGGCTCCGGGAAGTGCAGAGAGACTTAGAGTCTGAAGAGTCCAAGTCGCGAGAGAAGGAGGTCTGAGGTGATCAGGGATTCGCGAGATGTAGAGGCGACGAAGGTTGTGAAGCTGAGTGAGGAAATTCGACGAGAGGTGCGAGAGGTTCTGGATTCTGACTTCTTTGATGCGATGGAAGCGGTCTACATCGAGTTGTCTAAGGGCGCCCTGAACCCATTGTTCGCGGAAGGTTAGATCGAGAGTGTCGAGATTCGGTGCGAGAGCGAAGAAAGATGCCACGGCGTCTCCTCCTTCAGTTCTGATTCCTGATAGTCTACCACCATATTCTCCTACACTGATTGATCGAACGAGTCGTCCGAGAGCGGGCTTCGCTTGGAGAACCGAAAGTAATCGAGCTGCTGAACGGCTGTATTCGTGAACGAAGAGTCGACCTTCGAGTCCTTGAAAGTTCTTTCCAGGAAGTCTGATGTGGATATCGTGATAGAGCCATTTCTTCGCCACCTTGAGGTACTTGCGAGATAGTAAGCAACAATTTGCTAGTGTCGGTTTGTCGAGTTCTGAAGAACGGAAAATTTCTTGCATCACTTCGATCGGGAACGTGGTCTTCTTCATCTCGCTGAAGGTTGTAGATAGGTGTCGACTGTGTTGATCTGCTCGAGCTCGAGCTCCTCGGAGGAGGGAGAGTTCGAAGGAGCGATAGTCGTGAAGGAGGAAGGAAAGGAGGAAGCAAGAGAATGGAGTGGGCGAGTGAGAAGGACTCCGATTGTTTCTCTGGAGGTTCAACTCTGCTATAGCACACCAGACGGGAGGAAGGGCACGGGATAGAAAGGGAGAGAAGTCAGTACGCGAGTCCATCAGCTTCTTCTCCTTGGCTTGGGGAGATTAGAGAGACACTTGAGATACTCACAGAAGCTCTAGGGTATACCCAGTACCAATGTTCGGTCTCTGTTGCTCGCTCGAAGAGTTGAAACCGGGTTGTTTGTTGAGATGAAAGTTGATCGACTTTCCAGCGTCTCTTGGCTATCTATAGCTGTGAGAGGTACTTGCAGCCTCTGATTTGCGTTCTCTGACGGCGCTAGAGATGGTTCGAGAGGTGCGAAGTGAACGATCGAGGAAGAAGAGCTGTCGCAAGCGAAAGTTCTCGTTTGTTCAAGCAAGCGCTGGTTTCTAACAGCCATTTTCGGGACTCTCCATCACGATAGTTTCGAGCAGACGTTCATATTTCAGTGAATATAAAGGATGAGTATCAAAAAATTGCAACGAGAATTCGAAAACTCAAGTGAAGTTTTGCCCTCATTCGCATTTTCCAGTCTCATAGACAGATTCCCAGAAAAGGAGGATGCATAATATACGAGAACGATGAGATTGAGCGAATGATAGGAACAGGAGAGAGGATGAAACGTGCTACAAAGAGGCTACGAGGGGTTCGATCTGCGGAGGAAGCTGTTGGCTGAAAGGAGGGGGAAGACGAAGGTAGCGAAGACCTACGAGGGAGAGAAGATAGTCTATTTGCTGGGGCGCAAAGGGGAGGAGCTAATGAGCAGGCGAGAGACTGTAAGGGTGAATGACTTTCCAAAGTCGCGAGGCGAGTCGAGAGGAAAAGAAGAACTGGCAGCAGAAGTTGTTCTCACTAGAGCATTACGATAAGTTTCAGCAAGCTTCGTCAGAAGATTCGCAGGACGAAGAACTTACGCAGGCGACTTCCCAAGGAAGGTGAATCAATTCCACCTCGTACTCCTCGCACATTGTCCGAATAAGCTTCATTCTAAGATAATCATTCTCATTATCATCTTCATGCAGGTACCCAGTCACAATTCCTAACTCCGAGATATAGCCAGCTGAAACGAGGGATGCTAGTTGATCGAGGGAAAATTTGTATGTAAAGTCGACGCGACGGAGCGAAGGCGGAGAGTAAGTGGCGAGACCTCGGGCGTATCCGGTCAACCTATCGATTGCGCGGCTTGAAAGTTCGTAAGAGCCGAATGCGAGAGTCGTAAGGTTGTGACACTCCTCCGCGCGTGCCCAGAAGTTGGTTCCTCCTCCATCGGTCCAAAGGAGCTCTTCGTCCTTGTCTCCTATGAAAAGTTCGAGTCTTTGGAGCTGGGGATAGTCGCGGAGGCTGAGGTTAAAGTACGACTCTAGGGGAATTTGAAGATCTTCGATCGTTTCTGCTGTAGAAGCGAGGAAGTCCCGAAGGTCGAAATCGCGGTGAGCGGCTCGGAGTCGGAAAGAGCGAAGGCGAGAGACTGTAAGAGTTGAGTATTCGTAGTCCTCCGGTATCCTCCAGATTCTCAGTCGTCGGAGATTGACGAGACGCGTGACAAAAGTCAGAACGTCAGGCGAAAGTTCGGCGATTTCAAGCTCCCGAAGACGTTCGATCCTACTCTTCGAGTTGACATCGTTCCCAAGGACCGGGAGGGCACCCGAAAACCAGAGGTTAGGGCTGATTGGCTTCACTGTGATGTTGAACTTGAGGGACTCGACCATCGGCGTACGTCGATAGAATTTGTCCACAGCGCTGTCGGCCCTCCATGTTGGAGCTTGGCGACATCCGCGCTCGCATTTGATCTGCGTGTAGATTGACCTGACGAGAGTACCGAGGTGCGGGTTGCCATTGAACGTGTTGAGTAGTCGGTTCGTTTGATCGTCGAGTTGTACCCCGATGCCATGTGTACGCCCTACGGTAGCCGGAGATTGAGTACTGACTAGCTCTATACTGCTATAGAGCCATTTCCTTGCCGATTCGAGGTATCTTCGAGCCAGAAGACAGCAATTTGCGAGATCTTCTGCGTCGAGTTCCGTCGAGCGAAAGATCTCGCTCATCACCTCGACAGGAAAGGAGGAGTGGCTGGACATTGCGGAGGAAAGGGGAGTCGAAGAGGGTGAAGGTGAAGGAGATTCAGGTGAAAGGACGGAAGTGAGAATTGAAGATGAAGGGTGTTTGAGAAAGGAGGGGACGAAAGCGAGGGTGTAACTTGAAGGGTAGGGAGGGTCTTGGTAAACTTGTGAGTTCTGGGACGAGTCTTGCCTGCTCTCAGCGATTGAGTGAGAAAGAAAAGGCAAGGAAAGGAAGACAGGGAACTCGACTTGGTCAGCTGATTCTTGCAGCGCAGGGAAGAAGCCCTGTAGCACGTTGGATACTCACGAGATTTAGTATCGACTCGTTATGTTTCTCCGTCGTCTCTAACCCTGCTCGAAGAACTTGAATCCGTGTTGTTTGATGAAGTGGAACTCGAGCCCCTTTGCTACGACTCTTGGCTATCTGAGACTGCTAATCGTATCTTTGATTTACGATGTAGGTCCTCGAATATTGCTAGGGGTGCTTTGAGAGGTGTTGAAGTGAGTGGTCGAGAAGGAAGAACTCTCGCAGCGAAAAGTTCTCGTTTATTCAATCGAGCGTTTGTCGCTCCACCGGAAGAGCTACATACTCTTGCAACGATTCAAGCGGTAATATTCTGTCAGCTGACAGCATTATTGTTCTTTGATCAGCGCTTCAACTCTCGCGAATTTTCGACTTGCCCACGGTCGCTTAGAATCTCTCGTTCACGACTTGGAAAGGACGGATACATGCACGAGTGTACATAACAGAGTATTGTGTTGTAGAAATACAGGAAGGAATACAAAAGAATCGAGGTAGAGAACTGAAAGAACAGAGAATGGAGGAAAAAAATACTCAGAAAGATATGATATTGCTAAACAAAGGGAGTACATGAAAAATTATCGAGGAGTCATTACTGCCGGGACGATCCGAGCTCGAGTTAATCGAAGACGGAAAGACAGTCGCTGTGAAGAGGTTAAAGAGGAATGGGGAGAGGAGATGATGGGAAATTGTAGAGGTGGTTTGGCGGGGATCAGAATCCCTATAAGGTCACGGAAGATGCGAATCAGAGAGGGTGAAAGCGAGGGTGCCGAAAAAAAGATCAAACTTACATAGATATTCGGATTAGGAATATGAATCAACTCGACCTTTTGATCTTTGCACATCAATCTGACTACCTCGTCCCTGACGGACTGCTCGTATCGACCCAGAGTGATCCCTAGTTGCTCAACGTTCCCATTGTAGATGATATCTGCGACATTGTCGAGGGAGTAATCATCCGTGATGTCGATACGACGGACCGAAGGAGGCGTGTACACTCCGAAACCTCCACCTCTTCCGAAAAGCTTTGCTGCGACCTCTTTGCTGATTTGTTCGTAGGCGAAAGCGAGAGTAACTAGGTTTGTACAATGTTCGACACGACGCCAGAATTCCTCTGGTTCTCCTTGAGTCCATGCCTTGTATTGATCAACGCCGTACATCGTGAGCTCGAGTCGGTTGAGTTGAGGGTAATCAGAGAGATCGAGATCGAAGACAAAGTTGTACGGGACCTGAAGGTCTCGAATGGTTGCTGCTGATGACGAGAGGAATTGTTTGATGTCGAAGTCGGGCGTGATCTTGTGGATTCGGACGCTCTCGAGTTTCGTGAGTCCTAGGTCGTACTCGAAAGGCATCCCTATCGGATTTCGTACAGCTCGCCTGATATGGAGGACTCGAAGATTGACGAGTTGCGAGAGGAATAAGTAGGAGTGAGGTGTTAAATCGACGCCTTTGACCTCGATGTATCGGTCGAGTTCGTCTCTGTAGGTCTCTTCCTCTTGGATCTGCGGGTAAGGGAGAGCTCTGTCGTCCCATTCAGGTTTGATGTGATAGATATTGTCGCCGACCAGACACTTGAAGTCGAGAGAATCGAGGAATGGTGCAGACTTGCAGAGTCGATCGAGCATTCCTTCGTAGCGTCGGTTGCCGTAGCCGTAGCCCTCGTTGAAAGTCGTTTCGGATTTGACTGATCTGACGAGAGCTGCGAGGCGAGGGTTGTTTTCGAGCAGCGAGAGTAATTTTTCGGTCGATGGACTGAGTTTTGGTGTGACACCGCCGATATCCGACTCCTTGGCTTTCCTTTGCGACATCCGGATGTTGACGTGATGATAGAGCCATTTTTGAGCAGACTCGAGGTAACGGCGTGATAATCGACAACAGCGAGCGAGAGTTCGAGAGTCGAGGTCGGAGGAACGAAAGATTTCGTTCATGACTTCGACGGGGAAGGAGGCTTGAGACATAGCGATATGAGTGTGGGTGTGGGCGTGAGGAGATAGTGGTCGACTTCGAGGAAGGAGTAATGAGGAGGGAATGAGGAGGGAATGAGGAGGGAAGTTTGGGAAGATAGGAAAGAGGGGTGTGAAACGAGAGGAGGAAGGAGTAGGATAGGACGAAGACCGTGCTGACTGTGAGGCAGGATGGAGGAGGTATACGAGTCGAAGAGGCTGTCCTTTCGAGGAGGTTGTGACCTGCGACAGAGAGCGAACAAAAACGAGGTCAGTTGAATTCAAGTCTTCCACTGAATCTTGAGCTCACCTTGAAACTCGGCACGTATGTGAGATCCCGCCAAGTCCGGCAGCCAACTTTCAACAAGCTACGAGGTCTCCAACGAGGTCGACGCGTCTTGATCGGAACGAAGTCGGAATCGAGGATTCTGATCTACCTGTTACTTTTTTGGATCTGCGCCCGGTCGGGAGGAGATCAATAGGGCTCTGTTGAGGGTCTAGAGCTGTGTGGTAGAGTCGAGGGTCGTGGAGGAGGAACAAAACGCGTCAAGAAATCAAATCTACTTTTACTTCCTTAGAGCCCCGTCACTTGTCAACAGGAACGTTCCTTGATACTTCAGATTGTGGTTAGGTATCAAACATCGATTTGCGACTCGGTTGACCCTTTCTCTTGCGCTCGTGAGTCTTTTTCTCATTCTTTTCGCTTTCACCCCTCGCTGCACTGGCAGATTGTCGACGGCTGACTCCTTCGAGAACGCTAGAGGGTTGTGTATAGCTCGGATGCTAGCTTCGGGTGGTCCTCGAACCGGCGCTTCTGATAGCTCGCTCGGTCATTTCGTCTCGCTCAGTTTTCCAAGTTTCGACAAATCACAACTATGTAGATTCAATCTTACACAAACGTAGTCAACTGGCGAAGAAACTGATCGACTTCTCATTCGCCGAGTGTTCATCCACAACTTCCATCGATCCTACTTCTTTCCTTTCTTCTTTTTCGATTTCGATTTTTTGCTGTGACTAATTCCCGTTTCTTCGTTTCCTGCAGATCCTCCAACGCCTCCCTCGGCAACGTCTTGCTCGGTTTCACGTACAGCTCCCGATGCTTCAGCGGCTCCTCCAACTTCGGCTTTCTCGAGTTTTCCCTGTTCGACAGCGGGCTGACTTTTCGAAATTTCGGGACTAGTAGGAGGAGATACCTCTGCGGGAGTGGCGACTGGCTGAATCGTACGAGATTGAGAAGCTCCAGAATCACGAACAGTCGAAGGTGATGAAGAATGAGAAGATTCGGATTCGGTAGGAGAAGCTGGTTCGAAAGCAGAAGTACCGGAGATAGGAGGGAAAGGTTGATCCGAGAGACGCGAGGAAGGAGTAGGATAGTCGGAAGAGGAAGATATAGCAGTGTCTACGCAGGGCAAAATTCGTGGAACTTAGAAGAAGCTTTCGACTACGAGAAGAAACGGCGACAAGGAACTCACGGAAAGAACGACTAGCTTCATCTCCTTCTCCAACTTCCCCGACCTCTTCTTCTTCAATTTCTCCCTCATTCGCCATCGCTTGCTCGATCATCTTCTTCCTCCTCTCCTCGACTTGCTTTTCGATTTCCAAAAGTTTCCTATCGACCTCTTCTTCGTTTTCTCCTTGCATTTTCTCGACAGCCAAACGAGAAGTTTCTTTCCCGACTAGGTTCTTCATCTTTCTTCTCTCCAAATCTTGTTCTCCATCTCCGAACACTCCCTCTTCTTTCATTTCCTCGTTCCAAGTATTCTCAATCAATTCTTCCCTCTTCTTTTCCAATTCGTCTTCAGTTTCCTCAACCGCAACTTGCATCCTGATTTCAGCACTCAATTCTTTTCCGAGTTCACTAGCTTCTTTACCGACTTCTTTCCAAACTTTCAATTCTTTTTCTCCTAATTCTCCTCGATCGATTCCATGCTCAGGTAGAGCTAGGATAGAATGGAAACGACTACCTACTGATGCTGCTTGATGGTAGACGTTGAAGTGTTGAACAGCTTCGTGAGTGTCGGCGGTAGCGATAGTAGGGAGATCGTACATTCGAGGATCGGTTGGGTAATCTTCGGCAGACGGTTCTTCAGGTTCGAGGATTGAGTGAGTCTCGGGAGAGTCAACTACTGAAGGAGGAGGAGGAGGTGGGACTGGTGCAGGAGAGTGTGAAGGAGAAGGAGGTAGAGAGATTTGTGGCGACGAAGTCGATTGACCGATGACAGTTGCGAAGAGTGAAGGGAAAGAAACTCTTTTGCCTCGAAGGCGAGGATGATGATAGATTGGAGGAGTAGGTGATAGAGGAGGAGAACCCCGACTGTCAAAACTCGCGAAGAGTGAGTTCTTTTCAACTCTTCTTAGCAAAAAAATAAATTAACAACCAAACTTACGCAATAGCATAACGATCCATCGCAGCTTCCATCTCCGACTCCCTCCTCATCTCTTCAGCTTTAATCCTCGTAGCGATGTGAATCTCTTCGTTCATTTCCTCATTTCCTCCAGTTCCTCCATTTCGCTGATCCTTTCCAACCTCTCTCTCCCAGTTCGTTCCCTCCTCGTTTCGACTCTTTCACTCCCGACAGTGATTCCAATTCCGATAACACCTTCCTCCTTCTCTTGTGTCGCAGTAATCGTATCTTTGAGTACTCCACCAGCAGCCCAAACGACTTGAGTGAAGAGAACGACGAATCTCGCGATGAGGTAGTAGAGTGCAGACAATTCGAGTACTAAGGCCGAGATGAGCGAGATAGGAATCGTCAATAGAACGAGGATCGTATCATGGAAGCCGGAAATGTTCATGATCTTACGAGGTTGACTGGAAACTCGAGTCGATTGAGGAGCGGGAGAATTCGAGGCCGAAACGGGAGAAGTTGAACGATGACGAAGAATCTTGAGCGCTTCTTCTTCCTCCTTTGATGGCTTTGGAACGGGGACTTCGACGTGGAGAGGTGGAACGGAGGGAGCGAGGGAGAAAGGAGGACGGGAGAGGAGGTCTTCGTTTTCTTCTTTGGATCGACCAGTCAAATGACGACGAGTCTTTGAGCGGGAACGAGAACGGGAACGGGAATGAGGTCGAGTGACGGCATGGTTGTCTTCCTGAGGAGCATCGACTGGAGGAGATTCGGGGAGTCGAAGTCGAGAACTCGCTTGATCCAAGTTGAAGTATTGGAGGAAACTGAAAGCGACGTGGAGGCAGATTGGGGCAATTACTTTCGAGACGATGAAGTGGATGGTAGGTTGTAAGGACTTGGGAAGACGGGTGAGGAGGTAAGAGGGAGTAATCGAATTGGGAGGTAGAGAGAGTCGAACGTGAATGAGCTGAAGTTCCTTCCTTTCGTCGACTTTCCTTTTCTCTTTTCCTTTACCCTTTCCCCTCTCTCCTTTGTTCGTGCTCTCGAAGGTCTCCTCATCAATTTCGCGGTTTCCTGCATGAACGAAGACTAGTTCAACTTTCCTCCTTTCTCCAACCGAAATCCAGTCGTCGAATCCTCCGGTTCCAACAGGTTTCCCAGCTTGATACGAAAGAGAAGGAGAACTGATGCCACTCGTAGTTGCGATACTTCCAAACTTCAAGGTCCATTGTAATTCAGCTGTCCAGATTTCGAATTGAGGGAATTTCGGATCGAGCTTGAGAGAACGAGACGATTCAAGAAGTTCGGAGGGGGAGTCAACTCGTGCTACGTTACCAATTTTTGAAGTCCATGCTGAACGAGGAAGAGTGTTGATGACCATTGGAACGTGGAAAAGTGCGAGAGATTTTGCTGAGAGAGAACGGTCGAGAGCATTCTCACGCGAGTAAACAATTTCGTCTAAGCTTGGAGGCGAGAGGGGATAGTAGGGGAGCGAGATTGTAAGTTGAGGCGAGAGGAGTGCTGTAGTAGCAGGAGAAGGGGAGGAAGGAGAGTTTGCGAAGAAATGATCGATTAAATCTATTCGAATGTCAAAACATTGCTTCAAGTTAGCGTTCAACCTCTCCCAAATCTCCGATAAATATCTTTTCGTCCTATTCTACATCACAGCACCTCAATTGGTGCTTTGCAGTTCGTTCGATGCACGGTTCTCCTTCATTTACTTTTCCTTCTCTCCCTTGACTGACCCGGCTAACCAGCGCGAAAAGCTCGATAAAGACATAGAGAGATGGCTTACCATGTACAGTATACTCGTCGAGGTCAGACTCGAACTCCCTGTTGGTTTCTTTCGAGTTACCATCGTCGTGTAATCGAGAGGAAGACTTGCTGCTACTGGCTATTGCACTCGCCGAGTTGTAAGTACTACTGTTAGACATCTCTACCAGGTTCTTGAGCGTCTCAGAGGTGATGAGTAGATTTGAGGTGAAAAGTAGGAGGGAAAGATTCGAGAGAGCAGATTTCCCGAGTTTTGGTTGCTCGAGGTCGCTCACTGCTGCGCGATCTATCGGAAGAGCTCGATGTTTGACTGTGCGTACCGTTGCAAACTACTACAGAGCGTCGCCTGGGTATTATTAATAGTTCTCGAATACTTTTCCTCGTCCATTATTCAATTCTCGCGAAAAAGGTTTGGCTGACCTGAGGCCTCATCTCTTTCGGACGATAGCCATCGACTCTCTGGGGAGCTATTTATTGCGCAAATTGCAAAATATCGACAAGAAACAGAAAGCCAGAAAGAACAGAGACAACGACTAAAAAGTGAAAACTTATAGTGGGAAAGTACGCGAAGCTTAGGAAGCGTCGTAAGAGAAGGGGAGTGAGGAAGCCAGTGGAGAAGTGCAATAGGATAAGAAAGACTGCTTGAGGAAGGAAGGGGAATCAGAAATCTAGCAAGTCGAGAGAAGCGAACGCATCAGCTGAAGAAGAATGGACAAGATGCACATGTAATGGAAAGAGCTTACCAAAGATAGCGTCCTTCTCTTCGAGATGATAGATTTCAATGCCTCTCGCTTCACACAGCCCCCTCAATAAGTCCATCTCCTGCTTCTTGTCCGGATCATACGAAATGACCTTTTCAGAAATTCCCAGTTCCGTGATTGGGAGGTCGCCAATGGATCGTAGAACAGAGGTGAGAACATCGAAAGGTATCGAGTCGCGAAAGTCAAGTCGGCAGAGTGAAGGAGGAAGATCGGAGAGGAGGAATTGAATGGTGTCCGAATACAGTTGATACTCCTCGAAGGCGGAATAGTCTTTGAAGGTGAGCGAGAGGCGGCGGAGGCAGTGTAGTTCCGATAGACCTGGTGAGCTGATCAGGTCGTCGTCAGTCAGTAAAGATATCGAGAGGTATCGAAGTTGTGAGAATTGGGAGAGTTCGGTAGCTTGAAGTGAAGCGCCGTTAATTTGGAGATTCTGGAGGTGCGAGTCTGGCGTTACTCGTAGATTGTATCTAGAATCTACTCCGATATCGAGGGTGATCACCGAATTTGGTACGTTCAGCTTTTCCGCTTCACCCCAACTGTGCAAGAATCGGTAGGAATCCGCCTCAACTTTCAACCTTTTCACTCCACAGGCCGGATTGATGCAGAAAGAGGAAGGCTTGGCGACTTGAGGCGGAGGCTGATTGTCTTCTGTTGTCGTAGACAGGTGAGAGAGTCGTTGGATTCCAACAGGCTGGGAAGATACTGGTCGAGCGACAAATTTCGAACCGTCGGTAATAAGTCGAGCCATTCTCGAGTGACCTCCTCCGGATCTCTAGCTTCCTTGAGCTTCTCCACGGCAGTCTTGGCTGTCTTAGGCCTTTCTTCCAAACATAATCCATGGCAGAGTTTCCTGAGCGAGGGGTTTTCTTCGAGAGTTCTCCTTAACTTGCAAGTCGAGTTCAGATAATTCCAGCCGAACGTGGAGTTCCAATAGTGCCTAAACTTCATCAGTACTCGCACCTTGTTGTAGAGAGATCGTCGAGCCAAGGGAAGGAACTGGTGGGAGACCAAACAACATTGAGCGAGATCAGAATTCGAGAGTTCGTTCTCTCTCAAAATCTCGTCAATGAGTTCAGGAGGTAGTCGAGGAGGAACGATAGCGATCGTAGGTTCGAGGAGAGACATGTCGAGTGGTCGAGGAACGAAAGGGCGGAAGAGAAGGAGGAATGGAGAAGGTGGAAGGAAGAAGGGAGAAAGGGAAAGGAGGAACTGGAAATCACGTCGAGAAAGGTCAGCTGTTGTGCTCTGACAAGGCTCAGGAGTAATATACATACATGGACAGTCTCCACGACGGCTGAGGAGCGGCTGAGAGCCGATACTGAGGTCGTAGCGGTCGAGGCCTGAGGTTTGAATGAATCTGTCAAAACTGACCCATAAAACCCAATCGATAACATAGGAGAGCCTATAGCATACCTAATAGCTACTAGATATCACTGTCTCCCAGCTCAAAGTGACTGCGAGCTAGATAAAGCGAGTTGTTGGGTGATGGAGCGAGTTGAGTTTCTTCGGTAGGCTGGGCCCTGGGCTTGATGCTGAATTCGCTTTTCTAGGTTTCGGAGTAAAGATTGGTGCTAGTAGACTCGACAATCGCGCTTTCGTGAGCAGTTGAGAGGACAAAGAGCAGCCGATTCAACTTTCGCTTCTTGACCTCCTTCACCACTTTCACCATACAGCTTGAGCGCTAGCTGTAGCGAACAGCATCGTCACCTGGAAGAGCATGCTTCTGCCTCCTACGAGCGACGGGAGCAGTCGATCCACCCTCTCTTGACTTTCTCGCTGGTCTGCCCCATCGCTCTGCCGACTCTCCAAAGGAACTCTAGCTTCTCTGCTCGCACTGTAGGAATGAACTGTGAGTCCCATCTCCGCTTTTGTATCTTCCTCTTACCCTGTTGAGTTTAAGATCTAATTCTCCCGAATTCTCGCTGTTGTTTCCTCAATTCAGACTCGTTTCGCCTCAATCCGAATTTTCGACAGCAATACCGCCTTTGTCTTTGACTCCGCAAGAGAGACCTGGAGAAAGAGGGAGCGTCGACGTATCTCGCAACTTTTTTCGACGTTTTCGAGAACCGATCTCAAAAGTTCAAGCTCGAGATCCAACTGCACGAGAGATACATACTTCCTATCGCGATTAAGTAGTTGACGTTCCGCTGCGCTTTCTCGTTGCTTGCACCATCGTCTCGGCTACCGTATAACACTCGCTCGGTTTCGTTCAATGTTTTCTGTCTTTCTCGAATCGACTTTCTCTCCGCTCGGGCTAAGCCTTCTTTGAATGATAAGGACGCTTCGACTGACGACTCATCTCCACAGGCAAGCCTGTTTCGATTTTGAGCTGTGTTCGCCAGTCAAAGCTCTTTCAATCTGAAGAAGTGCTTTACTAGATTAGACTGTCCACGTTACCGGTACTCAGAGTATGTTTCCCCCTCGTGGGTTTTCCCCCTTGCGATAAGTCGAGTTTAGGAAGGAGAAAAGTGAAGGATTTGATTTTCCACCAAAAAGTTTCAGGCGATCTCTTCGACGGCCCAGAATAGTATTCTTTTCGAGTCTTGGCAATCTTCAACTTGCTTGTAACATGCTCGTCCTTGGCTTTGCTGTCCATATCTCCTCAATCTCGACATCTCCCTCTCTCTTCTACTACTTTCACCCCTCTCCAAATTCTCTCTCCAAACCTTTCAAGTCTCGCTCGAAACACATCAAAAGGCTACGAATAGACTATCTCTCTCTTACCCCGCAAACCTCCTAAATTTATCTCAAGTCGTTTTCCCTACCGCTCTTCCCTTCTCTCCCTCTCTCTCTTTACCTACGAAGCATGTCGACTTGCACAACCTCTCATCCTACTCAACAACCTCACAGTCGTCCCTCGAAACCTTCAGCGGCTCCTTCAAAGAACGTTCCTTCCTCGATCACTCGCAATCTCCCGACTGCCAAGACTTCAAATCCTTCACCTCCGAACGTTGCACCAAAGGACGTTGGAGTGTTGACACCTTCTATCGAAACGATTTGGAAGAGTTTCACGGAGAATGGTCAAGGAGATGTCGAGTTGTTGAAGTTGTTACTTTTGACGAAATCGAAGGAGGACGAGGTGAGCATTCTATCTCTCTCTATTTCTGTCGTGAGCTTTCGACGCTATCATACTGACGAGGCTCTCTCTCTTCGACGTAACCTGTAGCGTTTGACGGCGTTGGACAACTTGAGGACCGAGCAAATGAGAGCTGCCAACACGATGGCTCTTCACCAATATTTCTACCAATACTCGGCTTTCTACGCTGCTCAACAACAACAGCAACAACAACAAGCTCACCTCGTTCACCAGCAACAGTCGTCATCGACTAGAGCTCCTTCCCCTTACTCTCCAACTTCTCCTCCTCCTGCACCTTCTTCTTCTTTCACCACGTCGAACAAACCCTCTACCAAACGTCCTCGAGCACCTTCCGACGCTTCGACCGTCTCGAACGATTCAATTTCGTCGTCGTCGTCGTCATCAAAGCCAGCCACGATGGCAGCTCCAGTCAAGAAGGCTCGATTGGCACCTTCGACCAAGAACGCTTCTTCCAAATCTCCTCCCCCTCCTCCTCCTCCTCACTCGTCAAACGGATCAAAACCTTCTCACGCCGACGTTATGGAACTCTTGCGCAAAAAATGCCAAGCTAACCAAGGAACTTCTCCCGGATCTCAAATTCCTTCCCCTCCTTCTTCTTCTTCTTCAAACTCTTTCGCTCCTCCTCCTACTCCTGCCTCTTCTTCTTCTTCGACCACTCGCAAACCTTCGAACTCTCCTCCTCTTCGTCACTCTCTCATGCTCCGACCTGCACTTCCTCCTCCTTCACTCGATATGCCTCAAGTCGAACAAGCTCAAGCTTCAGAAGGAGGACTCTCTCCTGTCGTTGAAGAAGGATCTCGAGGTGGACCAGGAGTTGACCGATTGGCAATGTTACTCCGAGCCGGAGAAATGAAAGCTGAATCTGATTAAACCGAGCTTTTTTTCTTTTGCTTTTTCTTCCTTCCTTCCCGAGTTTCCTCTCCTTCGAATATTCTTGTTCGTTATACTACCCAACCCTTCGATTTGTTATACACCCCACCACAGATTTGTTGATATCCCCTATTTCATCTTTCTAGAATTTCGCAAACTTGTTTGTTGTTTCTAACTTTCCAAATCTTCCCTATTATCAGTGCATTGTAAACAACTACTCGCTTTTGCTTCCTTTCATACCAAATTTCAAACTTCACAGATCGAGAGTGATTTTGTCTGAGCTCGCTTCTCGAGACCGCGAAAAAGAAATTGAGAACGGAGATCGAGAACGATTTTCGAGCGAACCTTTCGCTGTTCTGAACTTCCTTCCACTCTTTCATTTGGCTTCTTGCTTACACCTTTGCGAGCACGATGTTTCTCGAGCCTTTCCTACTTCTAGCACTCTGTCTTCTCCTCTTTCATTATTGAAATCCTCCTCCTCCTTGCAAAAAAGCACCTTTACCTCCCTCTCACCATTTGGCGGAGAAGATCGTCAAACACAAACATACGATCAAGAGGAAAGGATGGCCGAAGCGCTGGGTTAGGATAGAGGGGATCATTAGCGTCAAGAAGTGATTGGAAATTGAGAAACGAAAAGATACGAGAGCAGGAAAAAGGTGAGTCCACAGTTTGCTACCTCGCAGTAGAAAGACGAGGCACTGAATCCCTCAGCGTCCTTACAGTCTTTCAGGTCTGAGAGAATTAGTAGGATCAGAAATGGTTACGAAAGAAAAAAACATCTTGCGAAATCCTGGAAAAGCTTACGATTGCAGTACCTCTCGCAGTTCTCTTTCGAGAGAGCACTGCAGACTTGCAGAGAGCAGTATCAATGGCAATCGAAAGACACAGAGAAAGCATCAGATTGAAAGGAACTACAGTATTTCATTATACAAGTCAAAAAGGGAGAAGATCAAAACTGCGAATCGAGAATCGTGTGGAAGAGATGAGAACTAATCGGCTGAAGGTGAGAAAAGGTCGTCGACAACTGGAATAGGAAGAAAGCGTAGTAGAGAGAGTGTTTTCGAGTCGAAGAGGGAGGAAAGCGGCGAGAGAGCGAAAGCAAGTGAAGGTTTCGAAGATTCGAATCTGACATATTCTTGGAAGCCGGTCAGCTGGAAAAGAACAAGCTATAAAAGTCAAAGAGAATTGTGCTTACCTCGAAATCGAACACCTGAACTTATCCGGTCCAGCCTCTGAGAAGCAAATCAATTCCTCGTGCTGAGCACAAAGTACTTGCAGCTTCGATTCTACTAAGACGTTCTGCAGTGCTCTCTCCCTTCCTGGGGCTGTAGTTGACGACGACCTGTCGAAGATTCGGAAGGAGAGGTGCATGTATGAGACGAGCAATGCGATCGAGAGGAATCGATCCTTCGAAACGGATCCTTTGGATGTTCTCGAGTTGGACACCGGTCTGAATCGAATTACCGAAGAGATCCTCCTCCAATCCATCTTCATACCGTGCCCCTCCCATTGACAGACTGGCGAGGCTCGGGGGAGCTCGACGTAGCCTCGACCAGAATTCGTTGAAGTTGGGACGTCCGCGAGCGAGACGGACCGATGCGTACTTGTCGTTTTTGCACTCATATAGGTGTAGGTATCTCAACTGACGGAACTCGGAGTAATCGAGAGTAGCGGCGGCTCCTGCGTTGATGCACAAGTATTCGAGATTTGACGTTGATCGCTCGAGGAGACCGGTTATTTGATCTGGAGAGTCTGTATAGAAGATGTTGAGGGTTTGTAGGCGCCCGAGACCAGCCAAATCGGGTCCAGTGTTGTCGAAAACGTGAGATACATTGAACTCCTTCAAGTGAGGAAAAGTCGCTGCCCTGAAATTGTGCTCCCTTTTGAGATCTGACCAAATGTACAGCTCCTTGACTTTCTCGGCATGTTCCCCGAATACTTGTAGCGTCTGAGTGAACGAATCATCGAATCCGATACCTAACGTGACTGAGTTCAGATTCGGGACGAGTTCGAGGAAAATCGAGATTGCTTGAGGAATCGGCAGGGAGATTCGAGATGGCGAAGGTGCATTGTCCCGAGTGTATCGAAAGTCGATTTTCTGCACCAGCAACGAAAGATCGGGGTGGTCTTGAAGCGTTCGGAGTAGACACCATGCTGAGGAAGCGAGCGTAGAATTGGAACTGGGCCGTCGTTGACCCATCCTGCATGAAGCGACAAAGGATACTTTCACTCCCTCGTACAGTGCGGCGCGAACCGATTCGAGGATCCTGCGAGAGACGAGGCAAAGTCGAGCGAGATCGGAGTCCGAAAGGTCGTAGTCTCGTAGGATTTCGAGGATGATTTCGAGAGGGAGGGTCGGTAGAGGTCGTGACATGGTTAAGAAGAGGTAGAGACGGAGTCGTAGAAGAGCCGAGGAGCAAGCTCGTGGGAGAGCGCGAGGGAAGGGAGTGCGAGGAGAGGAGAGAGAGGAAGGAAAGTTTGAGAAACCTATCGAACGGAACAGTCGTCAGCCTCGGCCGTCCGCGCGTCTCAGGACTCCGAGAGGAGCTTGCTACTCACCTGAAAGCTGTTCAACCAGCACTGTATCGCGTTGTGAAGGAGAAGCCAGAGTGACGAGCGAGTTTGAGAGTCGAGACTGGACAGGGACCACAAGCTCAGTACGGACTTCCACGTAGTCTTAGAAAGATCTGAAGACTCACCCAAAGCCTTCTGACGAGCTCTGTTGCGCTGTCTACTTCAACCTGCTCGAGAGATCTAGAGTTGTTTGATGAAAGTCGTAGATCTTCAGGATGGCTTCTGTGCCGTTCTCTGCCAAAGCTTATAGCTCGATCTATGCTCTTGTGCACTCTGTGAGCCCTCTCTGAGTTTGTTGGAAGTTGGTAGAAAGTCAAGGAGGGAATCGCGATCATTTTCTAGCTCGCGCAAGTCTCTGGCGAGCTGCTCTCTCTCGGCACCTGCCAACTACTACTCGTGATTGAAATTCTCGGTATTGTATCGCAGCTAGACCCAAAGAAGACGGAAGATACCAGAACTAGAAACCGATTGCGACCGTCTACTAAAAATCTCCCACCCTGCTTAGCTCGAGCTCTCGTATGCTAGAGAAAGAACACTACATCTCACAAATCACCCTATCAGTACACATTCACTGCCAAAAAGAATCGAGAGAGAGCAGGTCGACTCACTTATTAAGAAAACCATTAATCCTTCAAACAAACTCTCATTCCTACTCCCTCGCAATAAACCTTGAGCATCTCAATCCTCTGCGACCTCCTCCTTTGTTCCAGACCTTGACTGATCGAAGGGGAGGGTACGACGATCTTGTTGAGCTTGTTGGAGGTAGGCCAGGAGAAAAAGTTGGAGATTTGGTCGAGGGAGAAATCGTCTGTGAAGCGAAGGGTACGGAGACTTCTAAGAAAAGGACAGGGTGCTTGATCGAAGGAGAGCTGGGAAATGATATCCTCCTCCAAATCCGAACTTGCAGAACCGGGCAGCGTGAGAATTTCGAGAGAAGAGCATCGAGCGAGATTGTTCCAGAAAGAAGCTGGAATAGATCTATGTCTATTGTCACCGTTTTCGAGCAATTGCAGGCTTAGGAGCTTGCCGAGTTCCGAATAATCGAGGTTGAGAGCTGTCTCGAGAGCAAGCGAGAGTTTTCGAAGAGTCGTTCTAGAATCCTTCAGGAACTCTACGAGACTATCCGATCCGGTTACATCTCCAATATGGAGTTCTTCGAGATTGAAACTCGTCGAAGAAGGTAGAGGAACGGTAGGATGAAGTGAGAGGTAATCGATTTCGAGTCCTTGAAGATGAGGGAAACTTTCAGCGAGGTAATGCAGGTCTTTCTGATAACAGTGAACCAAGCTGAGTTGTTTGATCCGATGTCGAAAATCATCTAGTAGATCCCGTACTGGTGAAATCATCTCGTACCCTTTCCCAAATTCTACTCTTTCACAATTTTCTGCCAAATGCAATAACCTTGTCAAAAGTCCGTAGCGAGGCTTCAACTCCTTGTCGTTGATTTCTGACAGTCCCGAATTATCTCCCGCCTCTACCCCTTTAAACTCGATCGTTTTGACTAATTTCGCTAGTTCCCGATTCCTCTCGAGTAGTTCAACCAACCTGGAAGTTCCTCGAGTAACCTTGTTCCATCGAATGTTCAAGATTTCGCTAGGTGAAGAGTAGATAGAAGTGACAATGATTTGTCGATAAAGGGATCGTTGAACAGAGGGAAAGAAACGGTTCGAAACGAGGCAGATTCGTGAAAGATCGAGGGAAGTGAAGTTGTTGTCGAGGAATATGGAGAGGATGAGTTCGTCGGGTAATCGAGATATCGGTGTTGTCGCAGTGGAAGCCATGAACTCGCAGGTGGGGAAAAGGAACGAGACCTGAGAAGTGAGCGGGTGAGAGCAAGAGCCGGATTTCGAGCCGAGTTGAGATTGGAGGGTGTTGAAGTCGGGGCAAGTTGTGGATAGATGAGGATAGAGGAGAGAAACGAGTTTGTGGGGGAAGAGACAAAAGGGTGGGCGAGATCCGAGCGAAAATGATTCGTTGCAGGGGAGCGTGCGGGTTTTCACCTCACCTCGAGCGGGACACCAAGCTAGTATAGACCTGTAAATGAGAAGCATGTGTCAGTTCAGATCGAGCAGTGGAAAAAAAATGCGTTCGACTCACGAGAATGAGGAGGTCTAGCAGCAAAAAGTAATTCTACTCCTTTCTTCTCGCACAGCTTTGACACTTTTTCCATCTCCCTCTTGTCCTCTTCAGCTTTATCTCCTGTCTCGGCCATCCAAGGTACCACGAGCTGTTTCAATCCAGACATCGGATTAACCCCGAACAATCTAAAAACTCGATCTTCTCTAATTTTACCTCTCAATTCAATCCTCCTCAGAGTTGGAATATCGGGAGTGTTGAAAAAGTGATACGGAAGTCGTTTACGTTCGTTCCAGTAGTCGTACTTCGGATCATTGTACTTGCACTGCTCCATCTCCTCCTCGAGATCTTCAGATTTCTCTTGACGAGGAAGTTTGTCGGGACCGTTGAGAATGAGAGTTTCGATAGTATTCGAGAGAGAGAGTTTTACAAAGAGGAAAGGGGTATAAGAGTCACGTTCGTCGTAGTAAGGAGGTTCCGGAAGTTCGACCATATCGATCACGTGAAGAGTTTTCAATCGAGGTAACTGATCAAACTTGATATCTCCTGCCCTGATCGAATTGTGACTGATTTCGAGAGTTTTGAGAGTCGATACTGAAGAGTTGAGGATAGGGTGAGCGAAGGGTCCTGAACTCGAGTACCCGAACATCGCCAGGTGTTCACATTGAGGATACCTCGATGATGCTCGTTCCGACAGGTACATCGATTCCAGTCGGGAATACCACTTGAGCGATTTGACCGATGGGAAGAGTCGTTTGATTGATTTCGTCGTGTCGTCAGAGAAACCGAAATCTTCTACGTGGGTGATCTTGCTCGTATCGTTTCTTTCGAGAACTTCTCGGAGGTCTCCGATTAACCTGAAAGCGTACTTGTTGACGAACCTTTTGAGATTGACTGCGAGTTTCAATACTTTCTCGACGGTTTCTTCTCTTGATGGAGAACCTGGTTTTTTGATCCATCGACATTCGCTCGATCTTTTCCACCTGAATTCAGCTTCTTCTACCAGTTCTGCTAGCTCCCTATTCCTTTCTAGTAGTTTCAACAACTCGTAAGATTCAACTACTATACCTAAATCATCTGCTGGTTCTTTAGACGTTCCTGCATGGTTGACAACGATTTTTTGATAAAGTGAATTGCGAACTGAAGGGAGGAAATTTTTCGAAACGAGTGCGAGTTTGGCGAGGTCGGAACGGGAGAAGACTGAATCTCGGAAGATCTTGTTGAGGAGCTCGGGAGGGAAGACAGGGCGATTTGAGGAGGAAACTTCTGTGCCGTCGACTGAAGTTGAAAGAGATGACATCCTGAGAGAGATCGTCTGTTAGCTCCTGTTCTTCTCGTCCGGGAGAAATTGAACTCACGTTGATCCTTCACAAAATCCTGAGTCAGTATAAAGAGACGGTACGTCTTGCACGAGGAATACAAGTTGGAGGAGAAGAACTCTGGAAGATTGAGCGATTTGTAGGCCGAGGATGACTGTTGATTGTCTCTGATAGCTTTGTGTTTCTTCTATGTACTTCTGAGTCTGTTCAGAGAGCTATCAGGATCTGAAAAGAGAGGTTAAAGGATGAAAAGTGATGACGCTCTCCACTTGTCCCTTCTTTCTCTGTTTCCTCCACATTCTACACTTTCTTTCACTCTCTCAGATATGCCTGTGAGTATCGAATGCTCCTACTGCTAACCTAGAAGGTGAACTGATTCGACTGCGCCTTGAATTCGAACGCAGGCTTATCACTCGACTTACAACGATCCCTCTGACCTCTCTCAAGCTCGACAAGTCGGCAATCTATCCCTCCTGCCATTCTCTTCCTCTATCCGTGGACCTGCACCTCCTCCCGCCGATCTAGACCGACCCGATATCATTTCCGAAGCGTTGACGCTATTTCGGGCAAACAGTTTGTTCAGGAATTTCGAAATCGCTGGAAACGCCGACAGGGTATTGATTTACTTGATCTTGTTCACTGGAGATTGTTTGGCAAAGATTGGACAAGGTGAGGACGAGAGCCTTTTTCTATCTCCTCTCCCCCCCCACTTCTCTCCCTCCTCTCCTCTCGTCTCCCACCTCTTTCTCCTCCTACTCGAGCATGTACTCTCTATCTCAGAGTGTCGAGCGCTAGCTAAAGAAGCGCTCTCATTCGAATAGCACGAGTTTGGTCTGCTCAAGAAGCTCAAAAACATTTAACGACTTATGCAATCGATCACTTCTCTTTACCTGGAGAACCTGGATTCCCTATGAATAACGTCATGGTTGGACCTCCGAGTGGTGATAGGGTATCGGCTGGTATGTAACTAACTCTCTAGACCTTTCCTGACTTGAGCTGATTCTGAATGGTTTTGTACTTTCACCTTGATAGATGCGCTGAGAGGGTACTTACTTCACGCACGACAAGAATTAGTACTTCGACTAGTACAACAAGTGTACAACCCGAACGACGAATCGACTCAAGGTGGTCGAAAAGCTAGTAAATGGTGGCTCAGTTTCCAAAGGAGAAAGTTTATGGGCAAGTCACTCGGAAACTGAGACGTTCTGTATTCTTAATGGACTTCATATGGAGGAGCGGCTATAGATGTATAGATCGAGATGGGGAGGCTGTACAAAAATGAATCGAGGAGGCCTGAAATTTCGTAATTACTTGATGTTTTCTTATTCAGTCTGTACAAAGAGAGCGGAACTTCTCTATCCTGCACCTCACGGATGGTACTCGTAGCTCTGATCTTTTTATCTGGCTTTTCGACCTTCGACAGAGGAGCAGGGAGAAGCGATTCACATTACGAGGTCAGTCTCGATTTTTCATCGCTAGAATCCAATCTTGCCAGCTTGCTGATAGTGTCTCTGCTCTATTGTACGCACTAGCACTAGAGAGCAGTAGAGTCTACAGCTAAGCTAGTGAAGCTGAATTCACTGTTCCGCGGAAGACGACCTGAATCAATGCGCGAACCCCTTTCCCTCGAGCCTTTTGCATGAGGTTCAGCTCCCTCTTCCTTTTTTCGACTATCTTCACGTCTTCTACACTGCTCCAACCTTGTCAAGACTCAGCTAGCTATCAAATATCGTCTCAGTTGTCCCTCGGCCTTGCTCTTTCGTCAGGACTCGCAATCTAGTCGAAAATTCACTTCATCTCGAAAGGTAACAATCAAGAATGAGCGAACCCGCCAAATCTACTACAACCTACGAGGTGAGTACCTCCTCGACCTTTTGTAGTTGTTTGAGCTGACAAGGAGGACACTGGACAGACGGAAATCGTTTGGATGTTGAGCAAAGATGAAATCGCTTTACTTCGGAGGCACGACGCAGCTGGAACAAAAAGTAACATGGTGAGTGTTTTACGTCTTCCGCTTTCATATCAACTCGGAATAGCGCTGAAGACCGATGGCCAAAGGCGAAACAAGTCGAAGATTTAGCTTGGAAAC
The DNA here is from genome assembly GCA_010758995.1 of Sporobolomyces pararoseus. Classification (NCBI taxonomy): domain Eukaryota; kingdom Fungi; phylum Basidiomycota; class Microbotryomycetes; order Sporidiobolales; family Sporidiobolaceae; genus Sporobolomyces; species Sporobolomyces pararoseus. The sequence continues at coordinate 78,915 of RSDY01000014.1, forward strand.
TCTCAATCGAGACGGTACGTCCCACGCCACATTCGCACTTAGGTTGCTTGTCTCTCGCCTAGCTCATCGCAACGAATCAAACGTAGCGCACAGACTCCGACAACCCCTACTTGTTTCTATGGGCTTCTCCGCAACCAGACGACCTCAAACTGGCAAGTTCGTCGAAAGGTTGGGTTCGTAAAGGTAGCTATACTTGGACAGTTTCCGTAAGCTGCTCAGTTCTCTCTCAGCTTGTATCTGATTAGTTGACGCCAGAAAAAAAATTAGCTCGTTCTCTCTGAGCCTGACCCAGCAGTTCAAACTCAACAGATGCAGGTTACGGCAGAATTCTACAAAAATGGTGCTGGATGGGGGAAAGCCCTCAACGTCTCTCTTACGAAGCTATTTCAACTCTACGACAAGAAGGTGAGTCTTTGATCCGATTTGCTACGAGTGCCGCTAACAGGAACGTTTCACAGGAATCACTCGGCTTCCGCTTCTCAATTGAACATCAGCATCTACCGCAATGCCGTTCTCGTGAATCTAGAGCTCTTGTTCAGCTTCTCGACAACCCCCTCTACGCTGACGTTGTTTTCGTCATTCATGGCAAAGGAGAACACGTTTCTCATATCTTTGCATGCGAAGCGATTCTGACTGAGACTTCGACCTACTTTGAACTCCGTAAGAGACTCTCGCTTCTCCGGTGAAGAGGATGACCACACTGAACTGCTCCCACCTCGAAGTCCTCAAGTCCGGCTTTGCCGAAACGACCTCGAAGAAGATTCAAGACTTCAGCTCTTTCCGCCCCGGCGGTCCAGACCAAACTCTACTGGCTTCAATGGCTCGCGACGAGATGGTACCCTTCACTCCACCTACTTCGACTTTCGCTTCTCCAGCCGGTACAGCTGGAATCCGTTCTCGATCTCCAACTCTGGTTAACGTCGCGACAGAGGTCAGTCACGGAATTGAAACGGAAGGTCAGAAGCAATCTTCTAGCAAGGATGAATCAGATGGTGTAAAAAGGTGCAAGGTAGTAGACATCTATGAGACCGAGTAAGCTTTGCTATCTTTCCTTTTTGATTCGACTGCTCTCGCTCACATCTCGCTCGCATCTCGTTCACAGCTACTTCACCTATCGAGCTATGCTCGCTCATCTTCACACGACTTCGACTCCTTTCTTCTACGATCCTATTCACCTCCTGCTCGAACTCGATCTCCGAAATCTCGAATCTCCCGCTTTTTTCGACTCTGAGCTGCGACTTTTTCTCGAACAAATCGCCGCTGATACAAAAGCTCACCCTTTGTGGGCAGGAGTCGAATCTTGCTCATCTCACGCCATGTATCGCCTCAGTGATCGTTACTCGCTTGATGAACTTCGAGAACTGTGTTTCGGATACATTGTTAGGAGTTTGACCGTTGAAACCGTGAGTTTTTGCGTTGCATTACCATCTCTGGATAAAGAAGCTAAACTTGCGGTCGACAAGTAGGTCGCTTACGCGCTCTTTAGTCCTCTCTCACTCGACTACGATCAAGTTCAGCAACCGATTTTCGATTTCTTCCTCGAGCATTGGGTTCGTTTCGAATTTCACTTCTTGTCTTCAGTGCTTTCGAGATCCACCTTACTGACTCTTGCTCTCTCGCATGGTGGTACTAGGAAGAAGTGAAGGTAACTAAAGGATTCGAAAGAGTACTCGAAAAAATCACTTCTGGCGAATTACCTAAAGGAAAAGATCTGATCGCTGCAATCTTCAAGAAGATGAAGGTCTCTTAATCTCTTTGATCTCTTCAATATTCTCGAGTGTCGACGGACGATTCGGAGGAACAAAGAATGGAATCGCTTCTTTCGCTTCTCGCTTTCATCCGAATCTCCCCCCTTCTCGCAACTCTCTACTTCCTTCACTTGTTTCCCTTTGATGTATACCTCTCAACGTCTTCTGAATCCCCTTACTTGTCTCGTACTTCCTTTTGAGCTACACCTGCAAAAAGAAAATTGTTTGTTCCCATTCGTCAAATCGAAGAAAAATGGTCGTCCTCTCAAATGGAAAGCCCTACGTTCTTGTTGTTGAAGCCTTTCCGCTACAGAATCCAACAACAGCGAAGAATCTACGGAGGAAAGTTTCAGTTCGAGCAGTTCGAGTGAAACTTCTCGCAAGCACGTGCGTAAGTTCTCGGTTTTTGTTTTTCTCCTTGAGCAAAATTCCCACCGTGCCTGTTCTGAATTAAGCCTGGAAGCTCCTGGTACCTCCGGCAGAGAAATTGAACCTCAACTTCTAGCTTCTAGTCCGCCTGATCAGAAAGGAATTCACGAGCTGTTCGCCCTCCGTCTCCCTTCTTTCGTTAGCGACTCGCCTCTCAGGTCAGTTCTCACAAGCCTCAAGAGAGTATTTCGGATCAGATCATCACTCTCAGAAGATCCTCGCGCTTCGGTTTCAGCTCTTCATCTCTCAACTCGCTTTCATCACTACAGCAGCGTTCCACCAACACGGCGAGCAGCTAGCTTAGGAGCAACAGAAGCAAACAGTGTATAGAAGAAGTTGCAGGCGCTTCTCATCCTCTAGTCTCGACTTCGAGCAAGTCAAGATGGCAGAAGTTCGGAAGACTAGGGTTGGAGAACTCAGCGCTCACAAGGTGGGTCAGAAGCCTTGTTTAAGTCTTATAGAGTCTTTGAGCTGATACTAGAGTGAAGAGATACAGATGCAAATCGATTGGTGGTTCTCCAAAGCGGAAATTGAGAACCTTCGCTCTCCAGAGCCAAGTCCAGTCAGTCGGTTTAATTTTCGTACCGATCTCTCCAAGTGACATTGACACGTTCTTCTGGAATATTCTTCTGGATAGTTGTACTTCAATGGAGCAGAAAACTGGTTTCTTACATTCCGGTTGGCGAGTTTCCTATTCTTGCTTGCCGAGCGCTTCCAACCTTGACTGACAATGTCTGACTGCCGCTGATAGAGTTATCGAGACGGACCGTGGCGATTCTTCGTTGAGGCACTTCCTCAGCAAGATGATCTTCGAAGGGGAAATTCGCAGGAGCCTTGGATTCGAAGCGGAACTGTCACTTGGGTGGTTCAGGTTAGTTGTACCATCCTGTTACCTGTAGATACCTTGAGTAACAGAAACTTCCAAAATGTAGCTTCTACCTGAAGGTAGCTCCAGTCCAGCGGAGATAGGCAGTTCGACCACGTCATTCTCCGCCTCAAAGCCAGATGATCAAGTTGCGCTTTTCACGTCTTTACAACCTGTATTAAAGCTTGCAGACACGCAGGTAGGGCCCGGATACTCAATCTTTATCAGGACAGAACTAATACTTTGAATTTTTCAGAAAGCCGTCGGTCTCCGGTGCACAATCTCGTCCGATCATTACGTCCAGTCCGATTCCTCCTCCTTCGCCATTCTACGACAACTGTTCGACAATCCTGAGACATCCGATACTGTATTCGTAGTCGGCGATGCAAGTAACGAGCCTCGGTACATTTTCGGTCAAAAAACGATTCTCTCTACCGCTTGTACATATTTTCAAGACCGCAAGTAACTCTCGCGACCCTCGCTTGACGTTCAATCATTTAAACTGACGTAACTTCCCTGGCGTTGATCAGTCTTTGAATCAGGTTTCTCAGAAGCGAGCTCACGGGAGATTTTCAATGTCGACCTAGTGAACTCGCTAGGCCCAGACTTTTGGCCAGATCCAAAAGAAACTGAATCAGAGCTGGTCCCATTTCGTGAAGCAGAACTTTCTCCTAGCTCTTCAGGCGAAGAGTCGCGAAGCCAGAAAAAACCAAGAATCGACTTTGGACGGAAGACACGGAATACAAAATGCAAGAAGCTCCACGTAGTGAAGGTCAAAGAAACAGCGTACGCTCGGCCTCCTCACAACCGAAGGGGGCGATTGAATATTGATTTCTCCTTTCCCCCGAAACAGCTTTCGCACCTATCACGCACTAATCGCATACTTGCACGTACCGAGTGTCCCTTTCCTCTCTATTCCTTCAAACTACCTAGTAGCAAGAGATGCCTTACACGACGACGTTTTCGATGAATACAAAGAGAATCCTGAACATTGGTTTCAGGAGCGTTTTGACGAGATTTCGAACCCGCCAGATTGGTCCGTCTCCCCGTGTTCTTGTCATGCTATGTACCGTCTAGCGGATTGCTACGGGATAGGCGAGCTAGCGCATTGGACCTTAGGATATATCGTTCGAAGCTTAACTGTTGAAAATGTGAGTACCTCGAAAATCTTCCTTTTTACTCAAGACTGCGGTACTGAGGCTCTCCATCTCTAATCAGGTTGCTTACGAGCTATTCCTCCCGCTTTCACTCGATTTCGAAGCTGTTTCAGAGCCCATTCTCGAATTCTTAGTCCAAAATTGGGTAAGTCGCGTTCTGTTCCTTTTTAGTCGATCGCTCGTCTGACTCTCGATACTGATGGCTGATAATTTTCGCTTTGGTGCCACGGCAGGAGCAGGTCAAGAATACGAAAGCGTTCGAGACGGTTCTCGAAAGTTTCAGTTTGGGTGAACTCGCAAGAGGCAAGCACATCATGGCGAGGATCTTCAAGTTGATGAGAGCGCCGAAGCGAGGAAACACTGGTGTCGTTGCCCCACTTGCTTAGAGTCGACTTGACTTGGAATCCTATTTCAGCGATCCTTCGCTTTCTAGCTTCTGACCTTTTCGAAGCTTCATGAAGAGAGCGTCGAGCGAAGAAGCGATCTTCTTTCGAGAGTCAATGAGCTGGCGCATCAATCGTAATCGCGGTGTGTGACCGCACAAAGAGCGAGAAAAGTTGCAAATTTGAAAAACATCAGTCAAAAGGAATACGAGCTAAATCGAAGAGAGAGAGAAGCGCTGCAGATGATAAAAGTGAAGAGATAGCTGGATGAAATGAAGAAGAGAGACAGCTATATGAAGCGTCGCAGAAACGAGAGTGAATGGTGAAGCCAAGTCGAAGATCAACTGATACAGATGAAAGAGCGGTAGTTCCAGTAGAGAATCACCATTGCTCTCTCTTGAGCCCATCCGCCTTCTACGACATTCACTCCCTTACTCCTAATCGCTGAGCCATCCTCCTTCCTACAGGAGCTTGGTTAGCTCCGTAAGCGACCGAGCTTCGACTCGAACCTTTCTTGCTTCTCGATTTCTCTTCCTTCAAACTTCGACCAGCGTCCGTTCTTGACTGAGAGTTCGAGACCGAGGGCGTTGTGTAGGGATCGTGAGAATTTGAAGGTTGAGAGCGTAGATCGAATCCGGTAAATCCACGAGGAGGTGAAGAAGATCGACGATGAGAATGATCGATTTGAGATGAAGGTCCGGCTTCGTAGCTAGGAGTGAAGGAAGGTGATAGAGAAGTTGAGCCGTAGTCATACGGAACGTGAGGAGAATAGTAAGGGTCGACCGCAGTTGAACGCGAGAAAGTTGAGGAGTATTCGCCTTTTTCGTCGACCTTCTCCTGACGGGAAAGATTCTCCCTGACAGTTCGTCCGTTTGCGAAACTAGATACGTACGATGCGACTGGAGCTGGACTTTCGAGTGCCTTTGTGCGATTTGATGCAGCTCGAGATTGATTCGAGGGAGGTTCGCTGACCATCGTTCGACGACCTGCTCCTCCTCCAGCAGATGAGCGAGATGTATTCGAGGGATTGATGGGCCCAGAAGGAGTATCATAGTCTCTGTCGCGATGTGTTGAAGTTGAGACATAGCGGCTGTAGGATTCCGGCTCGCTATCGTCGAAAGTCGAGTCGAAGCGATCGTTCCTTCTGTAAGAGGGGGACTGCAGCGATTGAGAGGTCTTCCCACATCGATGAGGTGGTGCTGGTTCAGAGTCTCCCTCTTCGTCATCGGTAGTGAAAGGGTAAGAGGAAGGCCCACTTCGACTAAAAGATTCGGTTCGACGCAGAGGAAGATCTCCTTCCGAGTCGGAGGGAGGGAAGCGGTATGAAGGAGAGGGGGGAGAATCTGGAACAATCTTTGACTGACGAGGAGCTGTTTCGCTCGCGGCTGAACCTGCACTTGAATGGCCTCGACGGATTCGAGCGCTCGGAGGTCGTGAAGGATCGGCTTCATCACTTGATTCGTCGGTCGAGACTGGAGTGTATGATCGATGTGCGAGTCTATCCGACGGCTTCGAAGTCTGAGGTGAGATCGAAGGAGGAGCTTGGTACGGTTGAAACGATTTCGGTTTGACAGGCTGGGGTCGACGAGGGGGATCGGTCGGAGAGTAAGATTCGTACGGCGAGACTGGCGAAGCAATAACGGGAACTGGGGAGAGTCGACCGGGGTAAGCTTGAGAAGATCGAGGTGGTGCGAGAGAAGATTTCCGTTGTTTCGAGGTAAAGTCGAAACGGTCCTCGTCCTCGTGGGCGCGGTCGTCTCGGTCTCGTAGCGAGTCTTGCTTGTGGACTTTACGTTCATCTTCTCTCTGTGAGATATCGTCTCGACGAATCGGCTTGCGATGCTTCGTGAACTCGTTTTCGAAAGGGTCGATCTCTTCGTGAGTCGGGTTGACGACTTCAGTCTCACGATGACGAAGATCTTGCTTGAGCCGCTCCGAGCGAGTAGGAAAGTCTTGACGAGGTCTCGTAGAGACAGGACTGCTCGGAATCGAACGAGTACCGGCGTTGAGCTGTTGTTCACGAAGGGAACGAATCGCCTCAATCGGAATGGTCGTCGAATTGCCTGAGTCGCTCGAGACAATAAGGGTCAGCTCCCTGCGCTAGTGAACGACAGAGGGAGAGCAGACTTACGACGTGCGTTACGCTTTGCTTCGAGATGCGCGGGAGTATCTGCTTCGCTCTCACTTCTATCCATCGATCTCACCGAACGAGACGAGCGAGAAGGTGCATCTGACATATCGGTATCGGAAGTTACAGATTCAGAGCGAGGTCGAGGAGGCGGGTTGTTTCGTTGTCGAGAACGAGCTGGAGGAGGGTTCGAAGCTTCAGATTCGTCGTCGGAGGGAATTGTCGTGTGTCGAGTCGAGCGACGAGAACGCGACGGGCGTCCTTCACTTTCAGAAGCGAAATTATCGGTGTCGAGGTCTCTGGCGGGAAGGTCGGAAGTGAGAGATGAGGGATGGGAAGAATGACGGTTACGAGCTGAAGAAGTTGAGGTTTCCGATTCGAGTTCTTCTTTCTTGCGACGAGATTGTCGAGCACGTTCTGCGAGTCGAATTCGGTTTTCGTCCTCCTCCTCCTTGAGCTTCTCCAATGCCCGACGTTCTTTCCTTTCTCTCTCTGCATCCTGTTCTATTCGCTTTCGTTCCACCTCAATCGCTTGCCGTTCCGCTTCGATCTTTCGTAATTCCCGCCGTTCTTCCCTGCGTCGTTCCCCATCGTCTTCTACGCTCTTACGGCTACCTTCAACTTGTCGAGCGTCAGAAACGATTTTGGTGACCGAGTCGCGAAGTCCTTTGATGCCCGCATCGACGGAAGCGGAGATCGACATCGCGCGTTGACGAAGAGCGGGACGAGGAGTAGGTTTCTTGTCATCTTCCGAGGCTGAGGGAGATTCGACGTGACGAGATCTGTGTCGGCGGGATCCGCTCTTCGAAGCCTCCTGCTCCTCCTCGCGATGACGGTGAGAGTGGTCGTCGGTCTCGGGGGATGCTGAACGAGGGACTCGATGCTTCGAGCGAGAGCGAGTCGAGGTAGACTGTTCCTTGTGGTCGGGACGAGATCGACGAGATCGGCCTTCCACCTCTTCCTCCAACTCGACGTGAGAATCTTCGTGTTCGATCACTTTCGACTTGTTCTTCTCTCTATCTTTCCTCCTAGCCTCTTTCTCTTTCCTAGCCACCATTCTTTCAGAGTTCTCCATCATGTCTTCAGCAGCATCCTCTGCTCGATCCACCATGCTCTCCAGCTCTCGTTCCTTTTTTCGTTTCTCTTTCTCTTCTTTCTCTCTCCTCTTGGCCCTCTCCTCCCTCCTTTTAGCACGTTCTGCTTTCCGTTTCCGTTTCTCTTCCAGCTCCTTCTCCTCCCATTCCTCGACAGCAACTTCAGTCTTTACGACTTCTTCCTCAACTTTTCCGACTGCCAATTTCGCTTCCGTCGCGATTAAAGTGCCAACACTCTTGAACCACCCCCCGACAGCACTCTTGAGCGTTTGAGGTTCTTGAGCTACTTTCTCCTTCTCCCTCTCCCTCTCTATTCTAGCTCGTTCCACCTCGTCAGGATCGAAAGCTTCATCTTTCGCAGTCGAGTTTGAACGTTTCTTTTTCGGTTTCGCTTTCAGTAGGGTAGTTTCTCCTCCAGCTGGAATATCGAGTTCGTAGTCTTCCAGGTTGCCTCGAACTAAGGTATCTTCGTCGGAGTCGTCGGGACGTCGATGGCGGTTTCGAGATACGGAGCGCCAAGTTGGTTCAGTCGAAGGAGTAGCGATAGAACGAGGGATGGGCTGAGGTCGAGGGGCAGAAACCGAGTGGCGACGACGAGGCTTCTCGGAAGGAGGGGGAGGTGGTGAAGGAGAAGGAGAGGGAGACGGCGAGCGTTCGCGGCGCGAGTGTCGAGATTTCGTAGCTTCGGGAGAAGGTGAACGCGAGCGATTTCTAGACTTCTGATGAACTTTCTCGGGTTCGACTTCTTCTATATCGATGGTCTTTCTGGCTCGAGATTTCGACCTCTTGTGAGCTGGAGAAGGTGAACGGGAACGAGAGCGTGACCTCGAGGTTTCTTCGCTCTTTGACTTGACTTTCTCGACCTCTTGATCTTTCTCCTCCTCCTCCTTGACTCGAGGACGGGGCTTCGACCTGGATCTGTTCGAGCGAGTCTCCGGGACGGGCGAAGGAGAACGAGATGGATATTTCGAAGGTTCCCGACGGGAAGAGCGAGATTTGACAGGTGGCGGGGAAGGCGAGCGAGAGAGATCGACGGGACGAGGCTTCGAGCGAGAAGAGCGTGAATGACGAGGAGGTGAAGGGGAACGAGAAGGGGAAATTGACGGAGATTCTTCTGTGGGACGAGTCTTTCTCCTGCCTCGTTCTTGCTTCGACTCGACAACGGGGGAAGCTGCTGGAGATGGCGATGGCGATCGTGCTTTACGGATAGATGAGGTAGGAGGTGGTGAGTGCGAGGGGGAGCGGGAAGAGTTGACTTGAGTTTCGGGAGAGGGTTCCCGTTTTTTCGAACGAGACGAACGAGTTTTGACAGGTGAAGGTGATCTAGACTTCGATTCCTCCGTTTCCTCTTCTTTGTGTTTCGTACGAGAAGATCTATGTCCGATAGGTTGAGATTTGACGATAGGGTTAGACGGATGTTTCTTCTCGACTTGCTCGTCCTCAGATTCTTTGACCTTGGGCTTGATAGGTTTCTCAGATTCCGAGTCGGTCTCGATTGTAGGTTTCTTCGCAGTACGAGAGCTTCTCGTTCGACGTACTGCGGGGACTTCCTCCTCCTCCTCCTCCATCTTTCGAGATTCCGTTACGCGAGGTTGATCCTCCGACGATTCAGATTTCGGTTTTCTCGCACTCCTTGAGTGACGACTTCTCTGTTCTTGCTCCATCTCCTGAGTTTTCGATTTCTCGACGGGCTTCACAGACTCCTGCTCCTCTTCGGATTCCGCGACTGGTTCTTTGTAAGGTCGATCGAAACGAGGACGTTCGGAATCTCGCTCGGGAGGTTCGAATGGAGAACTAGGTCGACTGTCCATCGTAGTGACGTACTGAGCGAGTGCCGAAGGTGGAGAGTAAGGATCTTCGTTTGAAATTTGACCCTCCTCTTCGACTTCTTCTTCCTCCTTTTCCTCGGTTTGAGGGTCTTCGTCGTTTCCTTCTTGATCGGAGGATTCGACGGGAGCGTCACCGGGAGTAGCTTCAGTCTCACGAGAGTAAGAGATCGTCCGATCCGTGTATGCGTGCTGAATAGAGAGCGAAATGGGAAAAGTCAGCGATGATTTGCGAAGAGCGAGCTAGAACAGGGAAAGAGACGTCGAGGAGTAGCGAAAAGATTGTAGCTTACCCAAGTAGCACAGTGCTTATCTTCTTGATACACGTAAAGCGAGAGGTGAAGTTTCTGTAGTGGAACGAGATGAGAGATGGTCAGTTTCGGTTCGTATTTCTTGCGCGAGGATGAGGTGCGACTCACGTTATCTCCTACAGTCCTCGCCCAGCTTCTATTGACCACTAGATACATTCCATCACTATCTTTTCCCTCCTCGATTTCGTCGCCAGGGAACCTCTCTTTCACAACTTCTGAAACGAAACTCCCCTCCTTGAAATTCTGAATCAAATACCTCTTGATCCCTTCACGTTGAACATCAGTTTTCAACGAATCTGGTAACTCGTGAATCGAAGGGTCGATCAAATGAGCGAAAGGTAGTTGATGACCGTACTGAGGGACTGGACGAAGGGAGGTGAACTTGAGGTGTAAGAAGGGTTGCTGAGGCGTAGACATCTTTGCTGGAGAAGAGTTCTTCTTGGATGACGAGTTGGGGGTAAGTGCACGAGGTAGGAAACTTGAGAGTCGACGTTTCGAAGTCGATCGGGTCACTGCAAGCGCTCGAACTAGGTTAGTACACGCGAATTGGGCCGAGAGAATCATTTCACTTACTCCGTAGATGACGATGCGTCGAGAGCCAAGGTGAGGGAAGAAGAAAGAGGACCGAATCGAAACGAGGGAGCTGAACTTCAGAATGAGTTCAGATCCCGTCGGAGTTACCGTGAGCGATCTGAGCGAGAGAGCCGACGACGATGATGAGCTCTACATCAGTTTGGCGCGGTGCTGGAAGGGCAGAGAGTAGCAGCCTGTGTAGCGTCGTGGTGAAATTGAAGATTGGTCGAAGTAGGTCGAGAATTTGCGTTTGTTTCCGAGTCTTGAAAGTCTAGTAGCTATTTCACAACATCTATCTATCTATATACATCTCGTGTTCTATCTTGCTTTCTAGAGACCAGGCGGTGGTCGATTAGACTTTTCAGAATCTTTCTTTCGAACGAGTTTTTCGAGCTGCGATAAATATTGATCTTCACTTTGAGGGCATAACTGTCGGATCGAGTTGCATACTTCGTATAGGTACTCCTATAGAGAGAGATGGTATCAGCTCGAGTCACCTTAAGGGGGTTGCAGGGGGAATCGGGGAAGAGGCAAATTTCAAACTCACCTTGTTCGGACCTGAAGGTCCCACACTCTCTGCTATCCGGCTCGAAAGCGTCTCCATATCTTCTCCTCCAGCAAAAGAAGGGTTGTCAGTTTCTCCAACGTAAACTCGAACCTGCTCGTTGATGTACAAATCAGCTCTGAGTTTTTCACACCGGAACGAGAAACGAAGAAAGCTTACATCTTTTTCGACAATGTACTCTTCTCCATCTGACGTCGTACCGTAGACATCCACTGTCCGTTGTGTGTAGCCATCTTTCTCTCGGTGATCGAGATATGCCCAAATCTCTTCAGAGTTTTCAGGAGGAATATAGTAAATCTTGCCTGCAAAGAGTTAAACGCGGTAAATGTGTCAGTACATTACATAGTAGGAGCAACCCACTAGACGAGGGCATGGTAGCAGTGAGAGCTTTAGAGACGTGGAAGAAAACTCACCCCAAACGTGATGCGAGCCGAGCGGATCATCCTGTTTCAGTCAACATAGGGTGAGCTCATTGTCGCATGAGCACTGTGAAAGGCTCCAACGTACCTTCCTGTGCTGTTCCCAGTCTTTCTCGGTCACGAGCGTAACGACTGAAGCAGTTTCAAGCTCACAAAGTCAGCGAAATGAAAAATTCTCGAAAACGTAAAATCATCGACTCACCTCTTCCAGGAAACTCGTCCGTCCCTCGATGATCATGACTCTCTTGTGCGAACCTCCTCACAAAACCTTTGATGTACCCAGGAGTAGATTCGAGGTTGAAAGGTGGAGGTTTGAAAATGAGTGAACCGTAACCGAATATTGAAGTGGTTCCTTCCGGCCTTGTGGTTGTTCCAGGAGCTGAAGCACTAGTCGAAGCTATCAGTAGCACCGAAGGAGTCAGCTCGATTGGGCACGATAGTTGATTCATCCGAATTCAAACTCCTCCTCTCTACCTCTTACTTTCCCCGTAAGGCCTATAGAGACCGACTCATAGCTTGACGGGCTCAGGTCTACCCGAAGTCGACCCATTTGTGTTGTGATGAACCTCTGAACTGACTTCATCTTTCTCTTTCCTTCTTTCCATTCACTTCGTCCGATACCGATCGCTCCTGAAGCTAGGTTAACTCACGCGCTGGACTACTGAAACCACTATCGATCACTCCTGCTTGTGTCATCGTTCTTCTGTGTCGAAACTGAACGGTTGAGGTCAGAGAATCAACTTTGGACTTCAGACGGTTCTCGTCGCTCCTCTCTGACTACAGCAGCCTAGGCTAGTGACTCGCAGTCTTTATGCGTTACTTCTCTGTATATCTCTCATGAGTACATTTCTTCCCACTTCGATCGGGAACCAAGACCCGAATGCTTACCCTCGTCGTTCAGATCCCTTTTAGACCTCGTGGAACCCGGAGAAAGGCTCCTGCTGCTCGGTATTTACGATTTTGACTCGCAGCATCGTGCGCGCTCCGCGGGTCTTTGCTCCTGTTCTCTTTTTTCTCTTTTTTGTGACCGCGACCTCTTCTCTCTTTCTTCTGCGTCCTCCTCATCTTCAGCAAGATGGCAAGCAGGCGTGAGCCCCTTCCGAAGTGGTCGCTCCCCGACGAGTTCTGGACTCCTGAAGAACGACTTCGACGCGGAGGTCCCATTCGTCAATCAGGTTCTCCTCAGCCTTTGACTCATTCGCCTCGAGGTAATTTCGCTGCACCACACGTACGTCTGATTGCTTTTGATTGGAAAAGTCTCGTCTGAACTCATTGGAAAACGAGCTAACGTTTGTCTCTTCTTCCCTTCCTCCCTCCGTCCCTTCGTCCCTTCCTCCGTCGTACACACAGAACATCGGAAGAGCAACCTCCCCGTCATCCCGAACTCCTTCGTTCTCTCAAGTACGAGTCCCTCACATTGGAGATTTCCAGCTCCTCCGCGAGCAACTCCAAGCTCTCGCTAGCTATGTTCGCCATCGACCTTCGACCGCACAATCGCTTGACAGCATGTGCCTGTTCCTTAACGAGATCAAGCGACCCGTTTGGGACCAACTTGAAAGAGAAGGAGCCTTGGGGAGCGCCTCCGACATCTGCGCAATCTTGACCACGATGCTGGAAGATTACCGTAAAGATTTCCGCCACCTTTACCGTGTTCGCATTGTAAGTTCAGTATCCGTACAACCCATCATTGCATCTCTCGACTCTCAACTAACGAGCTTCTCATTTGAACAGGATTTCGAGAAAGCTAGAATTCTCTTATTGCTCGTGAGTCGCTTCGGTTTCGCACTCTGTCTTCCTCTTCCGAGACTGAGTTGCTTTCACTTTTTCTCAGCAAAAATCGGGATGCTTCCTCGTCTGTCTACTGTCTCTCGACCTACTGCACTTAATTTCTCGGAGCACTGACTAACTCGATTGCGATCGTTTTCAGAACGAAAGAGTCGATGCTTTGTACCTCCATAAATCGCCAATGACTCTCGAAGAATTCAAACAACTTCTTGCCAGGCTTGAACCGAAATTGTCGAGCGCGGTGGGAGACTTGAATCGCTTGAATCAAACTTTCAATCACCTGCGGGCCATCGGTTCGGAGTTGTGGACCAGGCTCTCCGAAACTCGTGCTTCGTGGGATTCAACCGTCTTCAACAGCAAGCTTGTATACGCAACCCTTGGTCATCTTGGATCTCGCATTCTTGAAGGGGAAACCATTACGCAAGCGATTGTGGGTCTTTTTCCTTTGCCAAGTTGGAAAAAGCTACCCTCCTTGCTAACTCATCTTCGTTGACTGACAGCTTATCGAGTTTGATCAAACTATCGGAACTATATTCGTGAGTTTCTCCTTCCTTTGTGCTTCTTCGAAAGCCTTGATGCTAAGTATTTTTCGAAATCTTTTCGGCTAGGACGAAGCACAGGTAACTCGTTCTGTACCTCTATCTCCGTAGTCCGACTTCTGACCAACCCTCTCTGTCACGAACAGCCTACCTCCACAAACTCCCGATTCGTCGCTCTCCCAAGGACCCCCCCTTCTTCGAAAACTCCACCTCGAATCCTTCTCCGCACTCCGACAGCAGAAGGGGCAGAGGAGCAGCAAATCGTCTAAAGGAAAATTTGCAAAGGCCTCTTCGGATCGTGGATTACCTTTCTTCCTACCTTTCATTGCACTGCAGATTTCCGTTTTTCCCTCTTTAAATATTCTCTTTGCGTGCAAACGTTTTTCTCCATCTTTTTCGGTAGCAACTGACTGAATTTGCAGTCGAGCTCATATACACCGTCTACAGCTTTGTTAAGGCTCGTTCGTACAAGCTAACTCATTGCTAGGCTTGTTCTCCCTTTAGGTCTCGCAAGTTCGTTATCTGCCCGAGTCTACCTCAGAGGCTCAGAGCGACAGCAGGAGGCGCGGAAGATTGGCCTGACCTCACACGATACTCCGCGCTTTGACCAATCCATGGAGGTAGAAGCTCAATGCTCAAGCTTCAAGGAGGCCCGAACGTTCCCCCTTCTTCCCCATCTGTCGGTCTCCTTCTCTCTTTCTTCCTCTACCTCTTCGCTTCTCTCCTCAATCTTTCTTCCCCACTCGTTCCTCTCCGCCAGATTATGCTCTCCTCTCGGAACGCCGATCAACACGAGGAACCTACTTTATCGGATTTCCCAGCATTACCCGACAGCTACACCTTGTTTCGAGCGCAACTTCTCAAGATAGCCTCATTCGCTCACAGTCGACGTAAGGAGGAGAAGATCTCGATTGAAAAGCTGTATTCTGAGCTGAGCCAGATTGACGAAAGGATGTGGGCAAAACTGACAAAGACGCAAACTTCGGAGACTGGAACGAGGAGGAATGCGGCAGAAGTTATTGAGGCGAAGCTCGAGAGGCTGATCAGGAAATTGGGCGAGAAAGAGTCAAAGATGAAATCTGAATCGATCGTGAGTTCCTCTAATCCCTCACACACGCCATTTCTCGAAGCTGATTCGGTGCTCTTCAGATGCGTGTACTCGAACGTATCATGACCATGCTAGTGAGGCAGTTTCGAGTTGCTCGTTTGAACTGCTCGAGCTCAATTTTTTTGTTTTTTCGTTCCATAAATAGGCAGAAGGGGGTGTTCACTGGCCAGTAAGCACTCATTTACGCACTATCAAACAATCAGTGGAGATCATTGAGCTGACTGAGCTATTTGTTGTCACCATGCAGCGACTAGTCGGAAGGAACCCGCCTCTCCCGGAAGAAATCGATAGCTCGTTCGAGACATTTAATCTCAACGTTCGACTCCTCAACAACGTCGATCATGGCCCTATTCATCCCTCTGTTCGGCGAGCGAGGTTTGAGATCTCAAACGCCCTCTCAAACGTTAACGAGAAGGAATGGCAAGAACTTGAAGAAACGATTTCGCAATGGCACCGATCCTTGAGCTGTGCCGCTGAGATCAGTGATATCGTGTTGGGTGTAGTTGAAGATTCGATGAGCGGTTTGAGGGCTCAACAGCTAGTGAGTTGTCTCGAATGTGTCTTCGTTTCGGCCCGAAACATGCTAAACTCATTAATACGATTTTAGATTAGGGCTAGAAAGCAACTCGTCGACATCTTTGTGAGATGTGTTCGATCTTTGCAGAGCGTTCCGAGTATTATCGCTGACTCAGCCTTTCGTTTCACTTCCTCGTTCAGAAATTCGCCAACATCGAAGCTTTTTGGGTAGGCTTCTTGTCTGCAGCCTTCAATTTCTCTGCTGTTTGACGATGACGTTGTTGTATGCTTTTACAGCTTGATCGACTTGCAAGCATCTACATCCCTCTTTCGGCTCTACCGAAAACTGGTGGAGTTTTCGTGCCAACGTCACGAAAGTGTGGCAGCCCAAACGAGGAACGTTCAACTTCTCTCCATTCAAGCTGGGCTGAAGTAGCTCGCCTTGAAGCAAAGCACACTCTGTGAAAAGCAAGTTTCTGTCGAGCCGACTCAGGGCTTCGCGAGAAGTCTAATTTGTAATTCATCGAAAAAATGGTTTTGAGCTTTTGTTTTTTTTGCCTTGAAGGTCCTGCTTAGAAAGAACTGGAGAGTACTCGTTGCCTAATCTATTCGAGAAGTCCTTGTCTTCATTCTTTGGAATGAGATAATAGCGAGCCAAAAAGTACTCTGCCGAAGATTTACCTCTCCCACTCACCACTACACGCAACGAACATGAGCCTGTGCTGCATGTGCTGCTCTATCAACCTCCAACTCACGCCACAAGTAGCTTTACAGCCTTCAAGTCCGCAAACAAGCTCTTCCGGTCTCTCATCTCAAATTCATCAATAACTCAGCTCTTCCTCTCTCTACTCAACCTCGCAACTCCCTTGAGCATCGTTTTATCGTTGTTGGAGATCTACAAGACTTTCCGCAAGCCTCGTTGGGGCTCTGAGAGGCGACGGGGTAAGAGAGAGGGTGCACTCGGAAGAAGTGGGAATTGAATCCAGATTGCTGCAGGATCGCGAGCTGAAACCCTCGAAGCATTTGTGTCAGGCTATCTAGTGAGTGAATTGCTGTCGTCACTATATGAATTGTGGGGAGACGAGTTGTAAGCTGATTGCTTTCCGTAGACTCAGCCTTTCTGCTCAGCTCGCTTCGAAAGGTTGCTTCCCCTCGCTAAGCCTCAGAGCTCAGACTCTTCGGTCCCTCCAAGAGGCTCGTCGTACGCCTCGCGGGGTGTGAGCGCGTTACTTCAAGGCTCCCTCTTTTGCCTCTCTCTTTCTCTTTCTCGCTCTTTTCGTCCCAAACGGCATTCAAGGGTCTCCCACCATGTCACAGCATACCCACGTGCACAATCCAACATCTTCTCACCTCGCCGAGCTACGAGAAGGGAGCTTTCCTATCTCTCACGACGACAGCTCCGCAGCTCTCCGCGCCCTCCTCGTTCGCATCAAAAACATCACCGATCTCGTCGACACAGTTGATTCGACTGAAAACTCAACATCAGATTGTAACTACATCCTAGAACCCATTCTCGGTCGCTTGAACGTCGTCGATCATCACAAGTGGGAACGACTTCGTCGAGCACCGATGGAAGACGGGCAAGACGAGTCTCAGGCTCAATCGATCTGCAAGAACCTTAAAGAGATATTGGGTCCTATCAGGATGGGCCAACGCGACGAGATCGTAAGAAATTCCAAGCTCTCTTCTGGTAATGGATGTGAGCTGATCGGTTTCTTCTTTGTAGAAATACCTGGCTGGCTCGATCGCCCTCGTACTCGTGAGATTCTCCGCTGTAGCTGAACGTACATTTCTATGCGTCCGCTGATAGACGTTCTCGACAGTCCGATGAGCTCTTCGACGAGTTGAAAGAAGCGGCGGAAATCGTCAACATACAAGAGAGACCTTGGACCAGAGTCGAGCTTGGTCCCTACAGGATCTATATGACAGATCTCTTGTTGAAGGGAGATGCTCATAACGGTGGCTTGAAAGGGGTCAAGGCAATCGCCGCTTTGGAATTGAGTCGTTTGTTATTCGACTTCAACAAGGATCCTTATTCTCTATATGCGGTCAAGCTGGTGAGTTCGCTCTATATCTCTATCTTTGTCTTTTTAGCTGCAATACTGAAACGTCTTGTCGTCTAGCAATTCTTGCATGAACAAATTATCGACCTTCACGTGAGTATTGGTCATTCTTCAACAATATCTTGAGCCAATGCTTCCTCTGTGTCTGCTGCGTAGGCTACTCACGTTTCGTCTCACCGAGTTAGTCTCAAGATAAGACTTGAGCTCTTTGCGAGATCAAATGGGCTGACGAAAGAAAGATTTCTTTCGTAGATAATACAGTCCACCCTGCAAGGATCGCATTCACTTTCAGATACCCCTCTCCCTCACTTAGATCTCTTGGCCAACACTCTTCAGGTCCTCGGCACCGGAGACCGGCAGCACCTCGTAGACCTAGTCAACAAGATTTCCGAAACTCTTAATCACAACATTCGAATCAGAGGATGGGATACCCTGCTCGCTAAACGGCCCCCTTGGTCTCTCCATGCTTCACTCGGCACGCTTATCGATCGCGTTGTCACGCGAATGTGTACTTCCGGTCAGGGTGTGAGAAAGAATTTTCTCGTGAGCATCCCTTTTCTAAAGATCTCCTTCTGAACCCCCTTTTGACACTACTACATACATTTACTACATCCAGACCGAATGTGAAAACAGCTTCATCAGCATCTTCGTGCGCACTTCTCTCCGCTTTTCTTCTTGCGAAGCTAATTCAATCGAAAATTGACAGCAAGAAGCAGGATTTCCATATGAAGTCGGTTTTCGAACTTTCTCTCTCATTGCTATCGACACTGATCACTAGCCTGTATCGATACAGGCCATCGAACCGGGGGTCAAGCCAAATCAGCTCTCTTCTCATAAAAAAACCGTTTCTCAAGCGTTCGTTGCCGTAAAGCGTTAACGCTCTTCGCACGAGAGAACCGCAGCTGGCCCTTACACCTTGCTGCATCCCCCCGTCTCCATTGACTCGATCGCCTTTCGTTTAAGTAGACAGCTTCACACTTCATGCTCATGCAAATTTAGCTTCTTCCGCCTACGTTCGAGATGGGCTTCCCTTAGCGTTCTTCTCCCTTTTGCGTTTCCGTTCTGGACGATCAAGTACGCCATTGACTTCGGAACGAGATGAGCCTGTCATACGAGCGAGCCCGAGTTGCTCAATCGCGCACGTGCATTTTCTATTTCCCGCCACTTTCAAACCAAATTAGCGACTGATTTCGTTAGGTTCCTGAAGCTTTCTCAAGGCGCTAGTAATTGATGACTATCTGCGCGAAATTGAGGGCGAAATTTGCGTCACCTTGACCGATCTTTCTCATCTCTCTTACCTCCTCCTCACCTCACAACTTGCTGAACCAGACAATGCATCTATTAACACTACTACCTATCCTCCCTCTAACTCTAGCTTCGCCTCTCCAGATCCCTTTCCTCTCTTCCGATTCACCGCCCCCTTCGACTTCTTTGAATACGAATGCAACTCGAGTCTCTCTATCTCTAGGAGTAATGTCTAGGTGTCCAGATGCAGAGATTTGTGAAACTCTTATCGATCGTGTACTGGATACTCATACGAGGAGGACGGGTTCGGAAGTGGTTGGAGATTTAGTCGATCTAAAATTGATCTATCTAGCAAAGTGAGTCTATTCCCTAGTCTCTTCAGGCTAGCCTGTATTCGAATCAGTCTGCCTCAGAGCTCGCCGGCGTCGGTGACAGTGTGAAAAGCTGACTTTCATATCGTTCGCATAATATTAGGGAAAACTCGACATCCGATTCAGCTTCTTACGGCAACTTGACCTGTCTCCATGGTCCCCTCGAATGTAAAGCGAACGTACAGCAACTCTGCGCCGCTTCTCACTGGTCGAAATCGAGAGATCTGGAAGGAAAGAACGCAGAAAAGGGAAACCGAGAATGGAAAGATTGGTGGAATTTCGTCCAGTGTATGAATTATGGGAAGAGGGACAAGATCGGAGAAGATTCTACGGCGAGATCTTGTGCGAAAGTTGTTGGGAGAGGTGAGTCTTTCTTTGATTCTCCCGTCGTTTCTTCGATTTGTTGCAACTAAACTTTGACTTGCTCACTTCTTTAGAATGGACAAAGGAACTCGAAGAGTGTTCGAATGACTCGGCTGACTCGGAAGGTGCAAGACTGTTTAGGAAGAGTGTAGAATCCTCGAGAAAATTAGAAATCGAAAAGAGCTGCACGATCGTTTTGAACAAAAAGAAGCTTTGGTACGCTCCTTTTCCTTTCTTCCTTTTTTCAAGGCTTCATTATTTGCGAGGTGGCTGACACGTCTGCTTCTGCATGTAGCGTGCACGACGGTAGCTGGAAAGAATGCCCAGGAGGACACGAAGTTGGAGATATCGTTCAAGCCGTCAAAGCCGAATATGACAGACTCAACTCATTTTCTGATTCCGAGGAGCTAGACGACGAGTCTGAAGAGCGCGACGAAGAAGAAGACTGGATCTTTGTTTAGGTTACTCAGACGCTTTCGGTTCGAAATTCCGTTTTTTGTCTCTTGTTTTTGTTTTTTGTGCATATCTTTCATGCATTTTGTAGCTAGCTTAAGTCTCTCTTACCATATGTTCTTGTCAACCTTGTTCTCCTTCTGTTACTTCTACTTTCATTGTCTTAGGAGAGATACCGATTCCGGAAACGAAGTTATGCGAGATCTAGCTTGGTGAGAGTGTTGACTTCTTGCGGGATTCGATCCCTTGGGGCGAATCGACGTCGAGAGAGCAAGTGAGAGTTTCCTGCGGGTGAGCTTTCGTGAGTCGATACAGCTTCTTTGTTCGAGCTCGCTCGGTCTTGCCCGTTCCAGATCTATCAAAAGTTTTCGAGGTGAATACAGAACGAGTGGCGAGAATCAGAGCGGAAGAACTCACCTTTCTCCAGTCGTTTCTCAGAGCCTTATCCTACCATAGAAAGTGAGTCAAGAGTTTGAAAGAATGGTGTCAGTTGTCGACGAGATGGCTGATGAAAACCAGAAAGGGAACCTCGACGAGAGCTAACGCAGGATCGGAGAATCGTGTTGATATCACGGAGCTATCAGAATTACAACCGAGTTCGTAAGCTGCAGGCAGACAGCGAAAAAGAATTAGGATAAGACTAACGATTATTGACTGATAATTTTCGATGAGATTTTTCCTCCAATGGTTACTTGATTTAGATTGTCTCATGGCTCTTCTCAAAACGGAGAGGTGCGATATCAAAGTAGTTACCGCATCAGAAATGACTTGTGCCCAAGATTTGCTGTCTCCTTTCGGTTTCGAGAATTCAAGCTTTTGAAATTGATACAGTTGGATTTTGAGAAGAGCAGTTTTGAGCTTAAGAACAGCCGCCGGGGAGTCCGCTGCGATAGATACGACGTGTCTACGGAACGTGACGAAGCGCGGCCAAGAGCGTATAGCGTGTTCCTGAACAGAGAAAACGACTCATGAAGTGTCAATCGGAATCCGACGCGCGAGAACCTCATAATTCGGAAGATCGTTCGGAGTAGAGGGTTTAGCTACCTTTACCATGTTGAGCTCTACGAGTCGATCTCTGAGACTCTCCATCGACTGAATAAGCTAATCAGTAACGATACTGCTCGAATGGTGCGTCTGAGAAATGCTTCGCTCACCTCCAAGACATCTTCCTCGTCAATATTCTCCGCTTTCGTATCTTCGTAGGCTTCTTCAACTTCCCTCCTGATCTCCATCGAGTAACTAACAATCGGCCGATGATCGTCAATCAGAGGAGCATCAATTTCGTCCATTGCACTCCATTCCTTCGCGCTAATCTTTCTGAACTCTTCTTGTATCTCGTTGTACAGCTCTTTCTCCTCTTGGGTGGTCGGATTCAAATTTCGAGCGAGGAGGACGTTGCGATTGAAAGTTGAGAACGGTTTCTTGAAGACTGACTTTGTCGAAGGCGAAGATGGTTGAAGTGTGAGGTTTTCCCCCATCTGACGCCTAGGATTTGAGACGATGTAGAGCTAGAAGAGTGAACCAGAGCCTAGAGGAGAGACGAGGGCTTCGAGAGCAGGGGAATGAGCGAACACCGAGAAACATCCGGTTCGAGATCAGAGCGCCACCATCTTCGGACCAAGCGCTTCCGTACCTTCGATTACTGCTACCGTGCGTGAGCGCAACGTCGTGTGACTAAATTGGAGCGAGTCTTGAGGTAAAAGTGATGAGAGGGAAGGAACGGAGAGTGCGGGAAGGAACTGCCGGGTTTCGGAGTCAGACGGCTCCGAGTACCATCAGTAGCAGTGCGGTACAAGTTTCGGACGGCCAGAAAGTCGTGACCGGCAGAACGGAGGGAGCAAAGACGCGTCGAAATTCGATCTGAACTCTTGACCCTCGAATTGTCACTAGACAACTCCGGATTCTCCTCAAAGACTCACAAGAACAGCAGCAGCATTACTACAGCTACTAGAGAATCCGCATCATCAGCCTCGCTTCTCTCCACTTCGATAAACAACCTCATCAAGTTCAACCTCCGAGTGGTTTCAACAGATTGGGAGAGTACAGGAGACTGCTCGTAACAACTCAAAAGGCACACTGTAAGCTCCATGTAGCTACCTGACTGTCTCTTTCCGTCTGACCACTGACCTTCGGATTCCCTTCTCTCTCCTCGCAGACCCTCACTCTCTAGCAAGACTCGATCAGCTCAGTGCTAACAGTCAGACTCGCAAGTAAGCTAGAACATTTATCCGAATTTGAGGCGCAGTGAATAAGCTGACAATTCCTGAATTCG
Source organism: Sporobolomyces pararoseus (assembly GCA_010758995.1). Lineage (NCBI taxonomy): Eukaryota > Fungi > Basidiomycota > Microbotryomycetes > Sporidiobolales > Sporidiobolaceae > Sporobolomyces > Sporobolomyces pararoseus. Next base: position 101,128 of record RSDY01000014.1, read on the forward strand.
CTTCACAGACTTCAAGCTTCTTCTCTTTTCCGATCCCCTCCCTCCCCATCCCATCCTCCCTTGTCCCTCGCTCCCTCCGACATGAACGACTCATCAGCTTCTCGTTCCTATAGCCCCTCAGTCTCGACCCTTCCTCCCGAACTGCTCGACGAGATCCTCAGTGAGGAATTACTCCTACCGTCGGATCTCGCTCGATGTTGTCTCGTCTCACGGCAGTTCCTCCAATTCTCTCGACCTGCACTATACTCATCGATCGGCTGCAACTTCTTCGCCACCCCTGGGTCTAACAAAATGGAAAACTCCACCTTCAAATTTCTTCAAACTCTGCGGGTCTCGTCCATTGCAAGGCATCTCGTCAATGGTTTGGCATTCGTCTCATACGAGAAGTCTGGCTGGGGAGATGACTGGGACGAAACGGTGGCCGAAGCAGTCGAGGTGACTTCCTTTGACGACATCGTCGTCGAAATGTTGGATCTCTCTCCACAAGTTACTCGACTTGCTCTCAACCTGAATCCCCTAGACAAGGCTTTAGATTATGTACACTCGCACCGAGATAGGTGGACTGAGCTCGACTTGCCGGACCTGGCTATCGATGTCGGATCGTCGACGTCTGCAGGTACCTTTAGAAATCTCAGAAAGCTGAGCTGTTTCCAGGTCACCTCTTCGGGCACTGGCAATCGTATTGTTCTTCCACCGTACCTGGAGGCGCTCGAACTCGACTTATTCCAGCCTGGTCTCGTAACAATCGAAAACGCCTGGACTTCTCTCCTCCGTTCCCTCCGCCTTGAACTCAGGTCGCTCGTCAACCTTCCCGACATCGCGAAGCTTCCCCATCTTCAGCATCTCTTTCTCGAGCCTCCGCTCCCCGTCGAGGATCCGTCGACAATCGCCAACATCCTCAACCGTCTCGGAGGACTCGTTTCACTTTCGTTCTCTTTCTGGCAAAGTAACGCATTCAGTTCCGCCTCCGCCTACGTCTCAAGTCTCCTTAGTCAACTCGATCTACCTGTACACCGTCTTGATTTCGAAGAAGCCATCCCTCTCGCCGATCTAGCCAGTCTCATCAAATCCGATCGTTTCAAGGCCGTTCGAACTCTCGGCTTTTCAAAGATAGGTCTCGACAATTGGATCCCGAAGCAAGATCTCGCAGATCTCTCTCAAGCTTGTGAAGGCAAAGGGATCTCGATCGAGTGTATCGAACAAATATATACTCTCTTCGGTCAGTCATCTCGCTTTTCGCATCATCACCTTAATTTTGCATTGAAAATCAATCATTGACTCGGTTCTCTTCATCTTGCTCACCGACAGATATCTAGACTTCGCTATACCACTGTCTACTCTCGTTTCGTCGTCAATAAACTATTCCGCAACTCCCCTTTTCGTTGTGTTCACTTTTCTTCGATTTGAAGACTCTTCATTCTCCGCACTGTGACTTCGCTCTCTTCCTCGTTTGTAAAGATATCTTTGCTGTTATTGTCCTGATTGACTTTGGAGAACGAAGATCGCGAGAGAGCCAAAACGAGAAAGATAGAAAGTCGATTTGTACTAGGCACGAAATCGCTTCCGATATTTCCAGGCCGTTGTACACAGCCAGACTCGAGCCTCTCGTCAACTGAAATTAAGTTGGAGTCTGGGAAGGGACGAAAGACACGAAGTCGAGCCGAAACAACCCTTTCTCCTCAACTTGTCACTCGACAGCAGCAGAAACCCTCGGACGCTTGCAGAACAACAGTAGTAACATCTCGCATAGCAGATAGACCCCTCAATCAGTCAGCTCCACCACTTTCGGACTAGAAATCACGGCTCATCAAGTTCAAGACTCGAATCGACTCCTCAAGCTATCGCAAGCGTAGTAGACTGCTCATAGAAGCTCAGAGTACTCACTGTAAGCTCTCTGTACCTCTCACACAGTCTCTCGCTTCTTCTCGTCGCTGACTTTCGGATCCCCTTGTCTCCTCACAGACCCTCACTCTCGAGCAGGACTCGACTGACCAAGTGCGAGCAGTGAGAGTTGCAAGTAAGCTAGAATAGTCACTCGGATTCGAGCAGAAACGAATAGCTAATCGTTCACGATTTCGCTTCTCAGCTTCACTCCCTCCTTCCTTCCCCTTCCCTTCTCCTTGTCTTCTCCGTCTCTTCCCTTTTCCCTTCCTATCCTCCCTTCTCCACCGGTCTCTTCGACATGAGCGATTCAAGAGCTCCCGTTCCGTCCCGTCCCCCCCTTTCAACTCTCCCTCCCGAACTTATCGACGACATCCTGACTCAGAAATCGCTCTCGAAATCGGATCTCGCACGATGCTGTCTCGTCTCTCGTAGATTCCTCCAATCCTCTCGACCTGCATTATACTCATCTGTCGACTGCAACCTTCTTGCCACCCCTGGGACCAACAAAATGGAAATCGCCGCCTTCAAACTTCTCCAAACTCTACGGGTCTCGCCTACCGCTAGGCATCTCGTCAAAGGTTTGGTATTCGACGTGTACGAAGTGGAAGATGACGGGGATGACTGTGGCGATATGCGGGCCGAAGCAGTAGAGGTGACTTTGTTCAACGAAATTGTCGTTGAGATGTTGAATCTCGCTCCCCAAGTCAATCGACTTGCTCTCCGCGAAAGCATTCTAGGCAAGCTGATGGATTATTTAAACTCAGACAGAGGAAGATGGACTGAGCTCGACATTCCGGACTTGGCTATCGATGTCGGATTCCCAACTTCCGAGGGTACCTTCAACAACCTCACGAAGCTGAGCAGCTCCCTGTACTCCTCTCGGGACAGTGCCAATCGTATCTGCCTTCCACCGTACCTGAAGACCCTCGATCTCGTATCCCTGCCTCGTCTCGTAGCGATTGAAAACGCATCTACTTCTCCCCTCCGCTTCCTCCGGATCGAGCTTAAATCGCTCGTCAACCTTCCCGACATCGCAAAACTTCCCCATCTTCGACATCTTTCCCTCACAGCTCCGATCCCTGTCGAGGATCCGTCGACAATTGCCGAGATCCTCAATCCGCTCGGAGGACTAGTTTCGCTCTCGCTGTATTACTTCCGAGGTGGCGACTCCACGTCCAGCTACTTTTCACTTCTCCTTCGTCACCTCTGTCTCCCTATCCAGCGCCTCGATTTCGATCATTGCGCCCCCCTCGCCGATCTGGCCAATCTCATCAAAGCCGAACGGTTCAAGAGTGTTCGAACTCTCGGGTTATCGAAGTATCATGTCTTGCAGGGCTTCACGAAGCAAGACCTCACAGTTCTTTCTCGAGTCTGCGAAGACAAAGGGATCTCGATCGAGTATATCGAACCAATGTATACTCTCTTCGGTTAGTCATTCTCGTTTTTCGCAATCTCATCTTATAATTCTGCATCGAGCATCTGTTGACCCGAATTCTCTCCCTCTTTTTCACCAACGACAGATATTTAGAACTCGGTTGCACCACTACCTACTCTCCTCTTGTCGTCAAGAACCTATCCCGCAACTCCCCCTTTCTTTCCGCTCGTTGTTCTTCGATTTGTAGATTCCCCAATCCACGCAGGAGCTACTTCACCCTTTCTTTTCTGGCAAATATGCTTTTGACTCTATTATCCTGATTGAGCGGAGAGAACGAAGACCGTGAGCGCGAGAGAGAGCCAGAACGGAAAGAAAACAGAAAAAAAGAAAAATGAGGTGGCTTCGAGGAGGTTCGAAATGCTCCCATTCGCTTCAAACGGTTGTATAAAGCTGAACTTGAGCCCTTGGATCATGCGGAATCAACCCGCAAAATCGGAAGAGACCAGCGAAGTGAATTCGCTCTTTTCTCCTCAACTTGTCACTCGACAGCAGCAGAAACCCTCGGACGCTTGCAGAACAAGAGTAGTAACATCTCGCATAGCAGATAGACCCCTCAATCAGTCAGCTCCACCACTTTCGGACTAGAACTATCGGCTCATCAAGTTCAAGTCTCGGATCGATTCTTCAAGCTCACGAAAGCGTAGTAGACTGCTCATAGAAGCTCAGAGTACTCACTGTAAGCTCTATGTACCTCTCTCACAGGCTCCCGCTTCTTCTCGTCGCTGACATTCAGATCCCCTTATCTTCTCACAGACCCTCACCCCCGACCAAGCAAGACCTGACTAGCTCAACGTGAGCAGATAAGCGCATAAGTAGGTGAGAGTCGGCTTTCGAAACACCAGAAAGAATCGTTAGCTGAATATGCTCGATTTTGCATCCCAGCTTTACTTCTTCCTTCCCCCATCCCGTCACCTTCTCCTCGCTCTCCTCCTTCTTTAGCCTCATCTGTTCCACCCTCTTTGCCATGCACGACTCGTCAATCTCCTCGTCTAAACTTCCTCCCATCCTTCCCACCGAACTCGTCGACGACATCCTCTCTCGACAACTCTCGAAATCCGATCTCGCTCGGTGCTGTCTCGTTTCTCGTCAATTCCTCGGACCTGCGAGACAATACCTCTACTCTCAAGTGCAATTCGAATGCTGCTTGAACGGGATCACGGGAAATAATTTCGAAGAAATCGCCCCGGAACGATCGACTTTCCTCCTCCTACAAACGCTTCAAACTTCGTCGAGTTTGAGCTCGATTGTCAAGACCGTCATCGCTCGCTCTAGCAGCAATCGCTCGAAAGGATCTTACCGTGGGAGAAAAGTGAGCGACATCCTTCGAGACTTCCTCGGGTTACTTCGACATGTCGATCAGCTCTACCTCCAACACAATGCCTTTGAGCATCAGAGCGAGTTTGTCTACTCACACAGTCAGACCCTGACAAGGCTCGAGGCATGGAGCCTAGAGGCAAGTCGGATTTTCGGACCGATCAATCACTTCCCGAATCTCAAATGGCTGGTAATCTACAACCTCCGAGGCTCCGACACTCAGCAGATTTACCTTTTACCGCAGCTAGCAAGTCTTCGCATCCACAATACGACGTCGAGGAATCTCATCATAGCACCAAATACCTCTTCCTCTCTCAAATCTCTCGAAGGGTCGTCATTCTGCTTGTGGAGGTATGAAAACCTCTCGGGTCTTCCAGTTCTGCAACACGTTGGGATTAGCTCTTCATACTGGTTCGTTCCGCCTCACGTTTACCCCAGAATCGGAGAACTATTGCAGAATTGTCGACGCCTCCTTTCGCTCTCAATCAATGCCGGTTCGGCCAAGGAAATTTTCAACGTTTCCGACCTGCTCGAACGTTTACCTGCTTCTCTGATCCGTCTCGACTTCACCTCCTACATCCCTCGCCCATCCCTTCTTCAGGTTGTCGAGTCTGGATCGCTCAAGTCACTTCGAGTAATCGGACTTTCGAAAGATTTAGAGAGCTGGTCAACCGAGAAGATGAATGACTTCAAAGTGGCTTGTAATAATCAAATGATCGAGCTGGAGTTCCTCACTGATTAGTCGATCCTTTCGAGTGAGTTACAAACTCTCGCGAGTCTCTTCTTCCGATTTTCGTCTCGACTGACTTCTTTGACTTCCGTAGCGGAATCTGAGTACGACCCTCACGCCTTTCAGTCCTCCTCGTGTTCCACGCCGTTTCAAACACCTCTGAACTTTGCGTTCTGTCATTTCGATTTTACCATTTTTTTCTGGTCTCTCCAGTTTTCCTTTGTCCTTTCTGTTACTTCGTTTCGCGTGTAATGCTGTTAACGACGTCCTTTCATCATATTACGGCAACGACTTTCTTCTCGGGATATTCACTTTGTCCCTAATCCGAAATCTCGCAGCGATTTTCCCGCTTGTAGCGATCAGAGAAGAAAATGGAAAATCGAGTTGGATTGAATTAGATCGGGAAAGAAGAACGTCACTGACTAGTCTATACAGGCGACATGAGTCGACGAGCAGCTACATGAAAAGGACTTGCGTGGGAGAGGGAATGAATTTGATCGTGGTGAGCGATTCCGAGACTTTTGCCATTTGCGTTCCATTTCTGTGGCTCGTGAGGTAGTCAGCCCTAGTTCTAAACGCTGATCGTTCCGAAAGGGTTCTGATTACCTCTATAAATTGCTCTCCGAAGGATGTCTTTTTCTGAATAGCTCGATCCGATTTCGAATTAGCTGTTGTCGGCGGTTTCGAGCTCGTTCATAAAGTGCGGCACTCACAAGCGTGTCTCTGATGGCCCAGATAGAGCTGACCTGATCATCATGAGGTAGAAAATCAGCTAAATCCTGCAGTTTGGGCCGTTAAACAATGAAAACGGACGATTAGAGTATCGTAAACTTGCTCAGCTTGCTTCCTGTCTTCCGAATGTTTGACTTCTATAACGCCGTTCGAGGCCTCCTGTAGCCAGCCATCGATTTTATTCAACGTTCTGTCGGGCAGCGAAGCGAGTTGATTTTGAAGCTCAGCTTCGTCATCTTCGAGTGTCTTGAAGAGGCAATTGATGATCGAATGACACCGCAAGCCGGCCGAGTTGGTATTGAGCGCCTGAACTAGTGCCTTCGTCCGCGTAGTGGCTGGATGATCGTATTGCTGCATGATTGTCAAGCGAATGCAGAAAAACGGGAGTCTGTGGACCAGGTAACTAGATTCAACATTATCCGACAGTAAGATATAGCGAGTGATCTGGAGACATACCTCCTAGAATAGATGACCCAGAGAGTAAGAGACAGGTCGAGGGCAAGAAACAAAATAGTCGAATTGGCCTGCAAAGTCGATAGGGGATTACCGTTTCCGTCCAAAGACCTCGGGTCTTGGCAAGGGATTGAACTTGATGCATGGTCGAAGTCCGTGCGAGAAGAACACCGCGAGGTAACGAAGGCCTGAGAAACGAAGCCAGAATAATTCAGAAAAAGTGGGAAAACGTAGCGTGTATGCCTGAGCTCCTAAGCGAGCCGAGTTTATGTAAGAGCCTGCGTACCTCTCGAGGAGTCCGCAGTTCGTCCGACTGTTGCTGAAGCACGGTTTGTTGTGGAGCTGAAACTTGGGTTTGAGAGGCCTTCTCCGAGGAAGGAAGGAAGATGATGAGAATGATCGACAGGTGGGCGCCTTGATACACGAAGACTGTAGGATAGTCTCGGAGTACACATAGAGTCGCGCTGTTATCATGAGTGAATTGAAAGAGGAGAAGAACGAGGATTGGCTCTGGTTGCCTTCTAACAGCTACCTCTCGCCGAAGCTCGTTCGACGGCGCTGCAAAAGCATTCATAGCAGCGTCCAAAAGCCACGGCTCGAACAGAAGCAGCGATCCGGCAGCTCTCTCGGTCGTTTTCGCGCCTCATCAACTTCGAATTTTGGTGGACTCTCTTCAGCCGGGAACGGGATTACTGGATCATTAGACGGTATCGGTAGGTGAGTAGTTGTCTAAGAGAGCTGCAGCAGGGCTCCGCACGTGCATAAGCTGCTTGTATGTGCTAACAGCGTTCTTTCCCTTTTTACAGCCTGTCTCTCTGCTCACTTCAATCGGAACTGTCCGACTTTACGACTAGCAGCTCACAAGTAAGACACTGACCCCCATCGACCTGGGTTAGAACGGATTCTGATGTTTCGCTCGTTACGTTTTTTCCCCCTCAATCTCCTCCTGCTTCAGGTCCTTCTCCTTCGTCTTCATCTGCTCTCCGTCACCTCGACACCTCGAGCTATACGGACAAGTCAACGCTTCAAGCCCTCGCCTTACAGTGTGAGTAGAGGCTTCACTCGACGACGGCGATTTCGTAGTTTGTCTCTTTGTGCTTCTTGACTGACTCGCAAATTTTCGGCAGACCTCTCGCATCTTCTTCGACTCAGGAGGATCACAATACATATAGGATTGAGAAAGTGAGTCTCGCTCAGTCGAATCGGCGGAAAATTTACTAAAAGATGGTCAACTTGTTTCGCTACGCTAGATTTCGACCCTTCCACTTTCCACTCTCGAATCCCGATTGCTCATGGACCTCCGCCTGTCATCTCTTCACATCTCGCCGCAACCTCGCACCTGCATCTCGACCCTTCCTCCCGAACTCCTGCACGAAGTCTTCCATCCGTTGCTGCTTTCAAAACACGATCTCGCTCAATGCAGTCTCCTCTCACGACACTTCCTCGACATTGCTCGTAAATCGTTATACAGGGATCTCTGCATCAACGTCTATACCACAGATCGGCAGGACCTATGTCAAGCAGCAATTGAAGCCACTTCTTTCCAACTCCTCGAGACCTTACGGAACACGCCAGAATTGAGGAACCTGGTGACGGGGCTCGATATCGTCTGTTATCCGTGGACGGAGCTGGTAGAAATCGAAACGCATAGAGAATTGTTCCAGGAATTGTTGGAGCTACTTCCGGAAGTGAATAGACTCTTCGTAGCAGACGAAATTTCCGGACTTGCAGAAGTGATCGAAGTCGTTCACCTTCACGGACATCGGTGGACTGAGGTGGAAATTTATGGAAAGTGGGAGATTGATCTGGGTCGAGAGGATACCTTCCCCAAGATCCTATCGCTCGATTGTGAGAAAATCGTCTCGTCTGATCCTCAAGGTCGAATCTACCTTCCGCCTACGCTTCACACACTCAGATCTCGTATTGGAGGTTCCTCCTTTCCAAATGCATCGACCTCTTCCCTTCGTTCTCTCTGGACTTTCACCCATCCGCTCGATCAATCTCTGGAACTCGCCAAACTCCCTCAACTGGAAACTCTCGCACTTCGGCACGTCTCCTCTTCACCTACCCCTTTCTCAAACATTTTCAACACAAGCGACAGCTTTCAGCAACTCTCTTCTCTCGAGGTAGAATTCTACGATCAAACTGACGCGGAGACTGCTTTCGCTTCCCTCTCTCGCCTCGCCCCATCTCTTCGTCGACTCACATTCCGCAATCATGCGCCCTTCAAAGCACTAGCGACACTACTCGATAGAGATCAACTCAGACAACTCGAAATTCTCGTTTTACCGAAAGAGCCCCTAGAAATCGACCATTTCAAAGAGAGGTATGCCCTAATCTCGAAAGCTTGTGAGCGGAGGAGTATCGCGATCAAGTACGTTCCCTCGATGTCGCCTTACCTTTTTGGTGAGTGATCTCTCTCTCTCTCTCTCTCGTTGTTTGGCGTCTCTCTCTTCGAGCTCACCAACTTCGTCTCGATGCGTAAACAGAGGATCTCTAGGTTCAAGGCTCCTCCTCTACGCTTACTATCGCTCAAGACTCGTTTCTCTAGCCAATCGTCCTATCTCGACCTCTAAAAATGATCGTTTGTCTCGAAATCAACTGGTGTGGGTACTTCGTCAATTCGTAGGAGGAAATAGCGTTAATTTGATTCGAGTGCGGGAGTAGAGTCGAATCCTGTAGCTTACATGGTAGAATCTCTCGATTTGTTTAGAGGAAAGAAATGTTTCGTCGACTCGATGGCGTGAATGCTCGACGAGACCGAGTGAGAGAGGAAATGCTATGGCTAGCTTGAGCTTTCGAAGGGCCCGGAAGCGACTCTACCTTGAATTTTCTCGCATTTTCGTTCCATACCTTTATCGCAGAGGAGATAAAATTGACATCGAACAATGAGCTTGTGAAGCTAAGAGGATTTAGCTTACCTTGATCCACGTCGGTGATATGACTTTCATCTACAGAAAATAAGGTCAAGACTCCTTTAGTCCAAATTCAGGCAGAAGCTTCAGAAGAGGAACGAGGCACACGCAGTGATGAGTTATTCTTGTGATGTAAACGTCCTATTTGAATCAGAGATGCGCGGTAAGCGGCGAAATCGTTAGAGAAGAGCCGCTGTAGCTCACCATTTCGTTTGAGTACTTTTTAAAAAGCCCGTCCCTTTCCCGTTGAGTTCCAGCGCCTCGTGTCATGGCGTCCTCCCTGACAGCGTTATAGGCTCGTTCTGTTGCGCAAATGTGGACGAGGTTCTCGAGAATGTATCGAGGTCCCGCTGAATGTGCACTTTCCGGATTTCCTTCGATGAGGGAAAAATCCTCGAACGGCATGTCTGACAGCGAGTCAATCAAGCATCGAGCTCGAGGAAGCCTTTTGGACACTTCGTGATTGCCAACCTCTCTCAACCACTTTCCGAAACGTTCGAATGCTGCGTTTTCCTAGAGATCGAAATAGTCGTTCAGCTCGTTTCTTGTCTTGCTTGTCGAGCGCAACCTCGAACAACTCACCTGCACCTCCAGGATCTCCTCAAGTACGTTCGACAGCTGGCTATATGCCTACAGTAGGAACTCGGGCGTCAGAAAAGAACATCGACGAGCCAAATTGAGAAAAGCAGCTCAAAAAGGTAGCAAATTCCAATTATCTCAAGCAAAACTCACGGATAGTGTTTTCCGAGTGACAGCGTCTTCCAGCGTGAATCTCAGAGCTTCTGGTATTGAGCAACTGCGTCTTTCATCTCCTATGTTGCACTCCGTTCGGTCCAGCTCTTTCCACTCATCGTCGCTGATCCTTTCCAGAAAGCTAACGAGCTCTCCCCGTTGGAGGTGTTGCTCTACTGATGATCCTCCATTGTCTGTCGGACTAGATTCGGGCATATGTCGAGCGAGGTCGAGAAGTACTTTGAGTCGGTGAGAAGCGGCGAATTGAGGTGGACCCATTTCAGGCCTGATCGTGTCATGATGCGCCTGCGAGGCCATATAAGTTAGTTGAAGCTGTTTCTGTATCGGATGAGGAGCAAAAGGTGAGAAAGGAACAAACGATTTTGGATTAGACCCTTTCGACTTTTCAGCTCGGGCATTTCCCGCTCAGGCGTAATCATAGGCTCGAGGGATGCACGAAGCTCGATTGAGACTGTAGCTCTCCTGCGATCCACGATTGACGATGCCATCGCGAACGAAGCGGAGAATTCAAAGCGGGAGGAAACGAAGCGGAAGGAGCGAGGCGGTCTTTCGACGAATCCCCTTGTCGAGGTTGTAATCAAAGGGCGAGAGATCTGGGTTTGGTGAAAGCAGCTGTGAGCATGCGAGAAGGTGAACTTGAAAGCAGCTGTGAGCATGCGAGAAGGTGAACTCGAAGAGCGACGAGCCTGCAATAGGGGAAAAAGAGAGGTCAGCTCGGGAATAGCACAGTTCGAGGGGGTTCCTGACCCACCCACCTTTTCATACTGCTCGTAGATACCTCATGGAGTCTAACAAGGACTTCGCGTTACAGAGAGCTGCGTTGAGGTTAGTTTGAACGGATTTGAGAGCGAGTTGGAGGAGAGAGGACTGAAGAGGGTGGGAAGATTGAGGGCGAGACTTCTGAGGCCACCAAGGTAGCTTGATGTGATCTGTCGATACTGTGAGGTCGGCTAGGCGTTCAAGAGAGATGAGCAGGAGAACAGGATGACGCGACCGAGTTTCGCTGCTTGTTCTTCTACCTCTCATTCGAGCATTGTTTTCGCACACAGAAGAGCGTCACAGACCTTACTCAAGCTCCGAAGAACCAACTCAAGCTGCAAAAGCTCGACAATCGATCTCTTTCAACCTCATCAAGATCAAACCTCGAATCGATCCCCTCAGCAACGATCAGAGTCCATAGATTACCGACAAGTAGTGCTCGGTGAGTCTCCGAGTACTGTGCTGCTGCTGCAGTCCTTGCGCGACTTTTCAGAAGATGATGCTGATTCTCGAATCTCCTCGGAAGCCTTTCCCCTAGACAGTCCCTCGCGCTCGTACAAGCGAGTTTGAACAAGCTCACTGATTTTCCGTAGATCACAAGTAAGCTTAGCTACTCAAACGAGAGCTCGACATAGACCCTTAGCTGACTTTATCCTCTCAATTTTTTAGATTCCACTCATCTTCCCTTCTCCCTTTCGACACCTTCCGCACCTCCTTCTCATCCTCACTTCTCCTGCCCTCCCTTCGACATGAACGACTCACGTAGTTTCCTTTCGCCGTCTCCCTGCCTCTCGACTCTCCCTCCCGAACTCGTTGATGAAATCCTCACTCAGAATTCACTCTTAAAGTCGGATCTCGCTCGATGTTGTTTGGTCTCTCGCTTTCTCCTCGATCCCGCACGACGATCTCTCTATTCATCTGTCTACTATTGCTTTGTCGTTCAGCGACAGCGGCTACCCATCGACGAATCCTACGCGCTCACGCCTTCAACCTTCAAACTGCTCGAGACGCTGAAGGGCTCGTCGGTCCTGAACGAGATGGTCGCAACGTTGCGGCTAGGGCTACAGTGGGTCGAGCGTTCCCTTCGAGGATATCCTTCCCTCACTGAGCCGGTTATTGAGCTTTTGGAACTCCTCAAAAACGTCACTCGATTACGACTCGGCAGTGGAGAGTTTGACGGAGTACTCGGATACGTATGTGCGACTGGTTCGAGGTGGAAAGAGTTAGTTATTCGGGATCTAGGGTCTGGTTTAAATTTGGCTTCAAGCAACATCTTTCCAAATTTGAGGAAATTAAGCTGCTGCAAGGTCTACTCTTCGAATACCGCTCGATCTTTCTACCTTCCGCCGTACCTCAGTCTCCTTGAAGTGCAAATAATCTCTGGTCCGCTCGCTATCGCCAACGTTGACGAATCTCCTCTCCAGTCTCTCCGGATTGCCAACGACGAGCTCCTCAACCTTCCTGACGTATCGAAACTTCCAAATTTGCAACATCTTTATCTCAAGTACAACGACAACAGCTTGTCTCCCCTACAAATCGGCAACATCGTCAACAGCTGCCAAAGTCTTACTTCCCTCTCGCTCGAACTCTTCGGACCCGGACCTACAGACCACTTCTTCAATCTACTCCGTAGAATCTCTATACCCGGGCTTCTTCTCGAGTTTCCACGGTACATCCCGTTCAATGCCCTCATATCCCTAATCAATCTCGGTCACCTAAAAGGCATTCGAACTCTTGCGTTTTCGCAAAGACGAATCATCCAATCTTCCTCGGAGAAAGACTTGACATCGCTCTCAAGAATCTGCGCAAGTAGGGGGGTCTCAATCGAGTATTGCAATGAAAGATGGTGTCTGTTCGGTTAGTTCTCTCACTTTTCGCGATCTATACAATTCTGTCTCGAATCGTCGACTGACCCGCTCTTCTCCCCCGTCTCGACAGATATCTGAATTCTAGTCTTCTACTGTTACTTCTACACGTCCTACTCCGTACTCTCGCTTCAAGGCTCCTAGCCGACTCCAGTTTTCCTCTTTCTTTATACCTTTCATCGTTTTGACTACTTTCCAATCTCCGCTCCTTTACTTTTTTCTCTCTCCTCGTGGGAATATGGCTTCGCCTTCAGTGTGTGAAAGCACTCGAGACAACGAGCAGCGCGAGAGAACTACAATGACAGAAAAAAAGAACAGGAAAATGTGGCTTCGACAAAGCAGAAAAAAGCTCCCTGTAACTCGAGCGGTTGCATTCAGCTGAATTCAAGCGATTCCATCATCCGGCATAATGAAGTCAGAAAATCGAAAGAGACAAACGAAGTGAATTCGAACCTTTTCAGCTCTTTCACCTCGACTTGTCACTCGACAGCACCAGATCGCCTTGGAGACCTTTGAAAGAGCAGCAGCATCGTATAGCTCCGTAGAGAACCCTCGCAGTCGTTCAGCTTCACCCTCTCGGACTAGAACTCTCGGCTCATCAACTTCAAGTCTCGAATCGATTCTTCAAGCTCACGAAAGCGTAGTAGACTGCTCATAGAAGCTGAGAGTACTCACTGTAAGCTCTCTGTACCACTCACACAGTCTCCCGCTTCTTTTCGTCGCTGATCTTCTGATCCCCTTCTCTCCTCACAGGTCCTCACTCTCGAGCAAAACTCGGCGGACTAGCTCGGTGCCAACACAAGACTTGCAAGTAAGCTAGAATAGTCAATCGGGTTCGAGCAGAAACGAATAGCTAATCGTTCCCGATTTCGCTTCTTAACTTCACTTCCTCCTTCGTTCTCCCCTTCCCTTCTCCTTCTCTTTCCCCTGCTCATCGGGCTCCTAAGACCTCCTCCTTCGACATGAACGACTCACCAACTCTCGATTTGCCCTCTCTTTCCCGTTCGACTCTTCCCCCTGAGCTCATTCACGAAATTCTCAGTCAGAGATCTCTCTCGAAATCGGATCTCGCACAATGTTGCCTCGTGTCGCGACAATTCCTTCACTCCTGTCGACCCATCCTCTATCAGACTGATCATATCTGCACCTGACGGCTACACTCTCGAAAGATCGTCCCAACTTTTACTCGAAACGCTACGATCTTCGCCCGGATTGAGGATTTCCTCGCAATTCATGGTCGCTACGCTCTTCTATCCGACCAGCTTATCCCCGTCGGACCTGCAAGTGGAACTTTCGGAGCTCGTCATGGAGATTCTGCAACTTCTTCCGCGTCTCAATCAAGTTTCACTCGTCTCCGTTAAAATCGCAAGGTTAGCGACATATCTAGAGAGGGAGGGACCGAAGTGGAAGAAGCTGTACTTGACTTCCGTCATAGCTCCATTCGAATTTGAGAAAGAATCACCCTTTACGAACCTGGAGGAATTACGCTGTTGCTTCGGAATGACAAACACCGTCAAAAGAGTCTACCTTCCTCCTTTGTTGCAGAAGCTGGAAATCTTCCGTATTGACGCGCCTCTTCTCATCATTGTAAACGCTTCAACCTCTATTCTCCGATCGCTTGACCTCAATTTGTCGAGCCTCTTCATACTCCAGAACGTCCCTCAAGTTCCTCATCTCGAACATCTTCGTCTCAATTTTGTGCTTGCAGAAGAAGATGGAGCACTTGCTGAAGTTTCGCAAGTAGCCAACACGGTTCAATCATGTCGTTTTCTCGTCTCGCTCTCTCTATACCTCGACTACTCAGAGTATAGGCCTCTTGTTGAACCTTTTCTTCGCCATCCTCCTCCTTCTCTCCGCCACCTCAACTTCCTCGGATTACCACCGCTCTTCGACGCTCTCGTACCGATCATCGAGTCCGGTTCGCTTGATTCAATCCAATCTATTCGGTTCGAAGAGTCTCGGGTTCAATCACGTATCGAATTCGGGGAGATATGCCAGAGGAAAAGGATTCAGATTCAGATCGACGAGGCGGAGAACTAGCGTTCCCGGTACGTCTCATTCTTTTCCTTTCTTTCGATATTCTTGTCATGCAGCTGACTTTTGATCTCCCGAATGCTTCTTCAGACCTCTACCTCTGCGCACTCTTTCCGATCTCCGCAGCTCTTTCCATCTCTTCCCTTTCCACTTCTTTCTCCATTAATTTCGAAATCGAATCTTTCCTCCTTTCCTTGCAACTTCTTCCTTTCCTGTCTCTCGAAGTCACTCTGAACTCCCACAATTATGCAAGTCACTGTCAATCGCACAGATATCTCGACAAACGAGAGGCATTTCATGAATCGAGAATCGAGACTGCTTGGATTCTCGTACGTTCCCGCTGGCAGAGTGATAAGAGACACGTGTTAGCCAGCCGCTTAGCTAGCAATGAACAGAGATCCTCGCTCGAAAGGCTTGGGCAGAGAGATGCAACATTGGGGAAAAAATTGGATTGATCATTTGAGGCAAAGTCAACCCCAGATTGTCGAACGCTTGACAGGCACGAAGGCCTGCGCAATATGACCTAGTGACCTTTGGCTCGAAGACACCGTTGAGTAGCTGTGCGAATTGGCGCTCCACAACTGTAGGAAAATAAGATCAGCTTTCGACTCGTCTTTTGTTTGCAACAGTCGAATTTAGAACATCCAGATCAAAACTCACAGAGGTCCATATCTCTCCGAGCTCACCGGTCTGCTTCACCATGATAGGCGGGGTCAGCTCTGACGAAGCATCCGTGAAACCACACGAGGATGAAAAAATATAGGCACCTACGCAGATTGTTTTGATTCTGTCTACATCGAGCTTCTACACACGCAAAGTCCATTTTGTGAGTGCAGTCGTCAAGATGTAAGCGTGCTACTATAGACCGAACTCACTCGTTCATTGGCAGCTGTCGCAGCGAGCAGGTCGCTCACAATGTCAAAAACGCGTTGAGCTTTGCTGGTGTTGCCGCGACTCGTGATATGGTGGGAGCTCTGAGAGAGCTGACTCCAATCGTCTAGATCGAGGTCCAGGAGGGTCTCCCGTAAACAAGCGATTGTTGGATCGCCCTTCGTAGGAAGTCGCTGAGTGAGGCTACAAAACTGCTCGAAAGACGGCGCCGGAAGCATCTCCAAAGGATCAATCGGGAAGAGCAGAGATGGAGGGCAATACGGAAGTAAGGCTCTCCCTCTCACTCAATGCTTGGGCAGCTCTGAATAGATTTCTCACGAGGTCCCTGCGCGATGCAGGGAGTGTCTCCGATGTGACTGCCAGCCGGAGAAACGTGAATAGTTGAAACTCCAGCACAGCCGTCTTCGAGCGTCAAAGCGTGAAGCACATGGTTTTTTTCATGGCTTGACAATTGCGGGAATCTTCGCCTAAGCCGCCAGCTGAATGGGGAGGGCTGTGTCAACTATCTCAATTGACCTGAAATGACACTCACATGGCAACACACTCCTTGAGAGGTGGAGGCTCATTAACGTTTCAACTGTTGAAAACTTTCGTGAAAAGTTGATCGTGCCTGCTCGCGACGATTTCCCCTAAAGGCCAAGTCGAGACCGGAGCCGATCTTCCTGCCTCTTCCTCATTGAGGAAAGCCCACTCCTCGTCGTTGTCCCACCAATCTCGATCGTTGTCCAACTCCATTCCCACTTCTTCCTCCTCTTTCCTGTCGACGATTGATCTTCGAGAAGTTAGCTCTACTGTAGCTTCTTCTACCAGCTGTTTGATATCCCATAAAAGTAGTCGATGGGCTGAATAGGGACCGATGACGTTCAATCTGACTGCCGAAGAGAGGATCGATCTTGCGTGAAGGAATAAGAATAAATGTAGCGAACGATCTATAGCTCTCTCGAGCGATCTCGTCAGTCTATGTGATACTGAACAAGAGTTTCAGAGAGGTTGACTCACTGAGAGATAGTCCAACTGCAGCCATGACGATTCCGAAACTCGTACTTTGATGACCTTTCCAACCTCCTCTCTCTCCTTTCCTAATCTCCCTCCTGACTGTTTCCACTAGTTCTCCTACTCCTCCTTTGTCTATTGTAGTAGGCGCTAGAGCTCTCGAGTAGAGTGAGAGTAAAGCGTTCCCTTGAGCGATCGAAGCTCTTTTGGAAACTTGATTCAAAATCATATCCTCGCATAACCTATCCACTACCAACAACTCCTCCAACACCGTTTCCCTCTCTTTACCTTTCCCTCTACTACCTAGTAATCGATAAGTTTGAACAAATCGATGAGAACGAATAACGATTTCCGAATTCAATTTAGAATAATTGTTTAAACTCTTCTTGACAAACTCTACTAATCCTTTCTCTCTGTCAGTACTACCATCTACTGCCGCTCCATGACTGGTCGAGGCCAAGGAGGAAGAAGTAGGGAGGTAACCGTGTTGAATGAAACTTTCCAATCCTGAAGAAGCTACGAATCCTCCTGTTGGCAAGTTTGAATCACTCAATAGTAGTAAGAGATACTCTTCTGTGAACTCTGCTGCTGGTGTTGCTGGTTGAGGGAGGGAATTTGAGGAAGATGGAATCGGAGATGAAGTAGACGTGGAAGCGACAGGAGGGTTGTCGAGGTCGAGCATAGACTGTAGTAGCTTTTGAAGGCTTATCGAAAGTGAATGAAGTAGTTTCTAGTGAGCTTGGGTTGTTGAGAAGAAGTCGTGAGGTGCAAAGGAGAGAGAGGGAAATTGGCAAATCACGTGCGGTACTCTCCGCTCTCGGTTCTCTCGCAATTTTTGCTGAACGACCAACAACGCGAACTCGGTATGACGATTGTATGTGATTCAGTATGCGATAAAAGTCTATAATGCAAATTCCATCTCACCACCTCTCTCGATTCCTCCCGCCGCTTTCCTAGCTCTTTCCATGACTGCCAACCCTACTCCCTTCTCTTCTACGCACTCGACCAAGATCAAATCAACTCCGACTGCTCCGTCTGCTTCTTCTTCTTCGTTAGTGAGAGGCATCGAATCGAAATATCTCAAACCACTGAACAATCTCCTAGCTGCATCTTCTCCTACATCTCCTGCAGATCCCGATCCCGATAGAGGTAAAGACCAAATCTCAATCGTGTCCAGCTCTGGTAGATTTGACTCTTCGTTATCTGTCAACTGAGCAAACATCGAAGGAGGTGGTGGAGGTAACCTAATTCTCTTCGGTTCTCGTTCTCGATCTTCCTCCTCCTTCTGAACTTGCTCGGCGGTTTCCGACTCTTCTACTAGTTTGTTGAGAGTTTTATCCGTCAACATTAATCCAACCCTGAACTTCCTTCCTTCTTTCTGTTGTGTCAAACAACTCAATTGAATCAATTCTTGTAAACTCGGTAAAAACTTGTTTCGTTCGATCCCTTTAACGAGAACAACTTTCGAGTTACCAGGAGAGTAGTGTTTGTACTTCATTCCTGGTGTTGTAGGAGCTGATTCAAGTGAAGAAGATTTGAAATCCCTTGAATAAACTTGAACGATTCCTCCCGATCCTCCTTCTTTCGTCGAACTAGTTTCAAATCCTGCTTCACGTAAACATTCTTCAATCTCTTCTGCGCTGACTCCACCAGCTCGTAAAATTCTCAACCTTCCGCCGTTCTCGTCTTCTAGGTAATCGACGACGGTACTCTCGACTCCGACTTGACAATTCCCTCCATCTAGAACTGCTCCTATTCCTCTACCCTTCCCTAGATCATCCATAACATGTTTCGAAGAAGTTGGACTAGGTCGACTACTGAGGTTCGCAGAAGGTGCCGCCAAAGGTAAATTCGTAGTTTTCAATAATTCGAGTGCTAGAGGATGACTCGGCATTCTGATACACAAAGAAGGTAGAGAGTTGGTGACTGTAGGTACTACTTGAAGTTCAGGTGGCTCCCAAGTTGAAGGTTCTGGAGGTTCGAGGTTGAAAATTAAAGATAAAGGTCCCGGCCAAAACTTTTCGATTAATTTCTCATACATCTTGTTCAATCCAACTGTTTCGTACTCTCCCTCCTTTCCTGTCCGTTTCCGTCTAGGTAACAATTTGTGTAGCATTTCGATTGAACCGACGTGAACGATTAAAGGATTGTCCGAAGGTCTACCTTTCGCTTTGAAGATTCTATCTACTGCTACTGAACTCAATGCTGACGCTCCTAATCCATATACTGTTTCGGTAGGGAATGCGACAGGGAGATGAGAGTGAAGGAGGGAAGAAGCGGTTTTGAGAGATTCAGACAGGGAAGGAGGTGTATCGGTACGGAGGAGCTGGGCTTCAGGAGGTGGGGAGGCTGGTGTTGAAGTCATAGAGGTAGATGCGATAGGAGGAGTAGAGGGAGAGGTAGACATCGTTCGGAAGAAGTTGAATCGAATGAACTTGACAGGGTGCTTGAGCATTCACTGTTGACAGCTGTAGGGTACTAGAGATCCCATAGAATGCTGTTAGTGACTTTTCGGAGCTTCTTCAGCTCGAGAGCGGATTGTAGAAAAGTTGAGAGATCAAAGTAGAAAACAGATCGCTGTCGCTCGAGATGAGGGAACCGGGGGAGCCAGAACGTACCTCTATCTGGTCAGTAAGACTCCTCTGAGCTGTTTCTGGGGGCCTTGGTGTCTAGTTGGTGAGAAGTTTGAAGAAGGATTTTCTCTCATCATTCTGGCAGAGTTTTCTCTGATCGAGAACTTTTGCTCGAGTTGAAACCGCAACGGCCGCGAAAATGAAGCTGTTGATTGCAACGTTGAAGCTAGAAGTTCGCTGCGACTTCGGGTGCGACAGACACAAATCATGAAGAACGCTTCGGAAGTTGCACTACTCGATAAATCTACTCGGACTCGTCCGAGTCGTCACCTTGTCCGTACTCGGTGTCTAGATCCCCTCCATCGACCCTTGCCTCCTCGTGCAGCTCCTGAATGGCTCTTTCAATGTTTGACTTCCGTCCCGCAATCCGCCTCCTTTCCGTCTCCCATTCTTCCTCTATCTTTTTCAGCGCTGCCGCTTTTCGCTCCTTGGCCTTCTCTTCCTCTTCTTGCACATTCCCAAGCTCGTTGTCCAAATCACACTTGGAACTCCAACGTTCCCTCAGACGTTCTATCACTTCCGACTTTCGGAGGGACTTCGCCGCTGCATCGAAAACCAATCCGAATCGTTTACTGCCGGTCAAAAACGTTGCCGGAATCTTCGATTCGGTGAAGCTGTTCAGGCCTTCGATAGACCCGACGGTATTTGAGATGTACGAATTGACTTTGACAACAGGAATCGTTTCAGAGCCGGAAGAGGAGCAAGTTGAGACTGAGCTGCGTTCAGCCCTTATGCTAGCGTCCAGCGCTGCAGATGTACTCGGGTTCGTTTCACGTTTGGGACTGTACGATTCATGGGTCAACATCGATCCGTATAAAGAGGGGGACAAAGAGCCTGCGAGAAAGTGCTCACTCGACAATCCAGGCTGCAATCGCGACACCTTCCTTGTTGAGTTTCTCGAACTGTTTGCCACGCCAAGAATTAAGCATCAGTTTCGTATCAAATCGTCTCAAAGAGGCGAACGGATAGCTGAAGAAGAAAGCACTCACGGAACGCCAAACGTCGAGAGTCAGTTTGTCAATTCGTTCGTCTCTCTCAGCTCTAGCCTTTTGGCGCGGTCCGGGATCAGGGGTTGGTGACTTGGCTAGCAAGAACCGACAGGAGATCGTGTGAGGTTTGCTCCAAGACCAGACGCGTTCCTTGAAGAATCGAGCGACGAAGACTCACCTGGTGTTGGCCTATTTTCGATCGGAGCTCCTCCTGCCGCTCCTCCTGCCGCTCCTCCTGCTGCTCCTCCTTCTGTGACCTGCTCGTCTTCTCCGTCAGCTTCCTCGTCTTCCTCACTCCCTGCTTGATCAGCGACAGTGCTAGCAATTGCCCGGTTTTCCTTCTCAGCTCCTTTGTCTACGGGTAGATCTTCCTCCTCCTCCGGTCTTCCATCTACATGCTTTTTGTCTTAGGGGCAGCTGGTGGTTGTTCATCTGTAGAGATTTCTCTTGGGAAAGGTCGAACAACTGATGAAGTTTCGACTTGAGGTTCGAGATCTGACGCGTCTGAAGCTACCGAGGATAGTCGTGCACGTTTTGTTGGAGGTGATTGACTCATTTCGAGCGCGTTGGGGAGCGCGGGTCGATAGGAGGAAACGATGGTAGAAAGAAAGCTGATCTTGGGGGAATTTGCAATTGCAATAAGACGGTCTCAGACTTTGACACTTCTGCTTTAGAGAGGGATGCTAGAGCTTCACGAAGCTGTCGCTCGAGCAGAGAGGAAGAGCAAAAAGCAGAAATGAAAAATCAGATTCATTTCGAGCGAAAGTTTTTCGCGAAATCAAAGAGAAGTACCAGAGGGGAGAAAGCTAAGAACGACGTAGGAAAGGAAAAGGAATCACAGAGAAAGGACTAACGAATATAAGCTACAGTACGAAAAGAGTAAAAAGAGATCTAGAAGAAACGTCCGTCGAATTAAATACCTTCGACTCCCGAATCCGAGGCAGGGTGCACGAGTTCAACCTTCCTGCGTTGACGACCGTAAGCGTCACGGTACATGACTATATCTCCTTCCTTATCGACGTAACGACAGTCTCGGTGACTCTTCCAAAGTGAAAGGAAAACGTTCTCATTCGTTTCGAAGTAAATCGAAGGTCCGAGGTATCCCTTGATTGCTTTCGTTGCTCGTTCGGCGTGGTAATGAGGAATCTTCGAGGAAACGTGGTGAAGAACGTGGGTTTCGGCGATTCCGTGAAGTAACCAAGTTCCGACAGGACCTAAGAATTTACGATCGATCGTGCACAGTGCTCCTCGAACGAACGTCCACTCGTTTGAACGGTAGTGAGGAAGTTGAGAGTCGGTGTGCTGAAGGAACGTGATCATGACGAGCCAGTGATTGACGAAGAGATAGGGAATGAAGTAGAATTTGAAGAATTGGGCGAGGCCTCCTCCTCCAGGAAACAGATAAGCGGACTTGTAGAAGAGAGCGATAGTGGAGACGAGGCAGACATCGGAGAGAAGAACGTCGATACGGTGACGAGTGTCGAAGATGATTGACTTTGGATCGAAATCTGCTCGAAACGAGTGTGAGTTGCAAACAGCGACGAAAGAGAGAGGGAAGGTGTAACTCACGGTTCGTCCGAGCAGGGTAAGAGGTTTGACCAGAAACGTTTATAAAGAGGTATAGAGGCCAACCGAGGAGCTGTCGAGCAATTTAAAAGTCAGCTCGCAGAAGCCTGAAAGCGGAAACTGCGAGAAAGGAACGAGACTCACTTGCTGACCGACGAGAGTAACGAGACGGTAGAGCGGAGCATCTTCGAGTAACTCATCCAACTCGATACCTTTCTCGAGTTGAACCTTCTTCTTGTTTTCCTTCGATTTGAGCTCACCTCCTCGTTCTTCGAGAGTGCGAGGAACGAAAACTTCATCTCTGTCCATATGACCAGTTGCAGCATGGTGACGAGCGTGAGAGATCCTCCAAGAATGGTAAGGTACGAGTAGGAAAGAGTGCAGGAAGAGTCCGACGAGGTTGTTGAGAGTTTTCGAAGTCGAGAAAGCTTGGTGACCGCCTGTTTCAAACGAGTGCTTTCAGTTCTACGGTGTACCTCTGAGCCAGTCTAGTCTGATCTAGTTGGGAGCTTACATTCGTGCCCTATTCGATACAGCTTCGAGTCAGTAGAAACTCAAAGGGAGAGTTTCGTCAAAGAGAGAGAGCTCACCTAAAACCCAAATTCCAGTCATGATCCAACCTTGTACGATCCAGTAAACACTCCAAGCGAACCATTTAGCTACCAGCCCACTCATTCCATCGAGCAACTGACCACGAGATCCGAGGTTTTGATCGATGAACGAAGCGGCGAACCCGACTGCGAACATCAAACAGAAATCCCTGAAGACGTAAAGGAAGGAACGTAGTGCTGAACGTTCGAAGCAAGGAGGTGGAATAGCTCCTAGTACTTCTTTGATCGTCAAGTTGGGAGCTACGAAAGGCGGATACGTGTTTTCGAGGTGAGAAATGGGAGACGTGTCTTGATCGTTCGAAAGAACGTGCTCCTTCTCTTGAGAGTGGTGACGATAGCGAAGACTGCTGTCCATCTTGTTCAGCGGCTTCTGATTTAAGAGAAGCAGTGTCAGTGAAGAGAGGAGAGGAGAAAGAGAAGTTTTTGTACCTTGTTCGAAGAGTCGAGAACAAGGCGACTTCCGAACGAAGGTCTGAGCGACGAGTCTCCTATTGACGTCTCGATAACCTCTTTGAGCTTCGAAAGAGGAAAGCTTCAACTGGAGAAGATCGTAGATAAAGCGGCTTGGTAAGCTTTCAAACTCTAGTTGTCGAGAGAGGGTTTGTCTAGATTGAGAAAAAAGTTACACCTTTGCAGAGAAAAGGCATTCTAGACTACCTGAAGGGTCGGAAGTACAACGTTAAGAAGACGGGGAAGAGAGATAGAGAGATAGAAAGAAAGCGATAGAGCCGAGAACGATAGATAAATCGAAGAAAGCTGATCGACAAGAAAGGCGTAGAATATAGCTAAGGGGATTTAATAGGGACGCCTAGAGGGGAAGACAAGGTCAGCACGGTGTACTGCGAAGGCGATAGGAGAAGGGATAGCGCTATGGGGAGAATCAGAACGTAAAACTCACGGAAGAGATCTCTTCTCCAATCGATCATCTCAATCTCGATCCCTTTCTCCTTACAAAGCTTTCTCAGAGGTACCATTAGCGACGCTTTTCCAGTGTTACTAGCGTGTACCGACGAAAGTCCTAGAGTTCGAAGAGACGTCGGCAGGTTCGTTTGGCGGAGGAGAGTCAAGAGTGAATCGAACGGAATTGCGAGAGGGAAGTCGAGACGTTCGAGAAGGACTGGAAGGGTTTGAAGGAAGCGAAGGAAGCGAGGAGAGCGTTCGAGAATTAGGAGGCCGATCGAAAGCGAGCGAATCGAGGTGCATTGAGTGATTGGCGTCCAGGGGAGGCCAGTACCGTAAAGCGCCTCCTCCTCCTGGTAGAGATAGAGATGTTGGAGGAGAGAGAAACCAGACAGATCGGGGAGGTCCGGAGGAGTGAGCGGGAGACGGAGGACTTGCAAGATCGAAGTGGTCGAATTCGTGAACGAGGTGATTGGATTTACAGTGTTCTTGACGTCGAGTGTTTCGAGGAATGACGGAAGAATCATCTCCACCTTCCCACCACCAGACCAGAGTTTTGCACATTCGAGTTTCTTGAGATTCGGAAACGACGATTCTCTGAAGTCCCATTCGATGTCGACATCACTGACAGTGAGCCTGGTCCAGCGTTCTTCCAACACATAGACAAGGCCTCTAACCGCATCGATAGACCAGAAGAAATCATCCAAGCTGAGAACCCCGACGGTCGGTAGGAGAATCAACATTTTGTCGACGACGTCAAAAGCTGTCAAAGCTGTCAAAGAACCATGTTCTTCTTCGGCAATGACGGACTCAACACCTCTGAATGAGGGGTCATTGCCGAACTCAACACCTCTGAATGAGAGAGCCGTGACGAGTGATTGAGCGATCGCTGAAGCTTGTAGCGTCCTTCGCAAGAGGCAGATTCGACAATTCGTCTGAAAGTCTCCTCCCCCTCCTCCTTCTGAATCTGCATGTTGCTCCGAGTGTTCTTCCGAGTTGAAGGTGACAGTGATAGTGTCGTAAAGAGATTGGCGAGAAGAGTAGTAGAACTGACGGGAGACTAAACTGCATCTAGCGAGGTCGGAAGAGGTGAGGGTCGCTTCTCGAAGGATCTCATCCACGAGCTCGGGCGGTAGAATCGGAGGTATCGCGAGAGGAAGCTTGCGAGGAGATACATCGACGAACGACATGGTACTGGTAAGGGACTGGCGAGAGACTGATGGGAGGAGAGGGAGGAGGGGAAAGGAAAGGAAAGAAAGGAAAGGAAGGGAGAAAGATTGCAACTGCCTGTACGAACGATTCGTCAGCATCGCTAATCCAATTAAGAGCTCTATCAGTAACCTACTTTGTCGGAGGTGCAACAGCTCTGAACCCTGTCTAATTGCTTAATTCCTCCGACTCGACTCGATCAACGTTTCTTTTTCAAAGACTGCGAGGTGGGGGACCTAAAGAGGGTCAAGTCAGCAAATCAGGTCAGCAGAGTATCGTGAGAGCTCGAGTGCTCACTTACTAGGCTTCTCTCACAGTCTGCAGCTTGAAGTTGATGAAGGTTGAATGAAATCACGATCTCCTCCTCTGTGACCACGCTGAAGAATCTGCCGATAGACTTGTGAAGGTGGAGCACACTCTATGTGTGGGATGAGCTACTTGATCGGAGTCGGAGTGAATGATCGAAGGCCAACCTCCATCTCCAAAATCGGGTAGCTTTTCTTCCTCCTTCTTCACATGACCCGATAGTTGTTCGACCAAGACTGGCACTACACTACTCAGACCTCAGATACAGGCCGTACACTGCAGCTCCGAAGCTCTCTTGGCCCGCGTCAGCTCTTTCCCCTCACATTCCAGCCTTCTTCCACGTTTTCCTTCGCTCGGCTCTCCTTCAAAGCAGTACATACCTCTACGAGGTCAATGTAGAGAAGACTTTGTCGGAATGAGGCCCCTACTTGCTCTGCGGCTGGATCTAGGTGCCTCTCGAGTGCCTTTCTTTCTCTGCAACTGAGTTCTACTCGTATTTCGACGAGCAAGTCCGCAAGAGGTCGATCCGAGCAGAGCGACCTCGGTCAATCCATACGGCCCTCTTTCCATCGATTGTGAACAGGCAGAATCGCAAAATGAATCCGAGTTCCTCAACTCCAGCCCATTCCTCTCCACCTTCTAATCAAGTCGAGATGCTACCGCCTCCACCAGGTCCTCTTCAGATATCCTACTCGACTTTTCAAACTCTCGTCAAGCAAGTCAGCAAGGAGCGCTTCGCCAGTCTCGGGAAGAATCTGTCAAACATTTCGAAAAGGGATTGGAGAAACTTCGAAACGCTACAGATCACTCAGCGTGTAGAAGCTGGACAAGTAGCCGTATCATGTACCCGGGCGCTTACTAACGCGGTGAGACTGGTCATTCGCAATCCGAACAAGGTGAGCCGAATTACTTCGTTCCAGTCTTTCTAAAAAGCTAAATCGAGCTCGAGACCACAGGAAGGCTACTTGAAACAACTTGAAGCTACTCTGCAGGCTTGCGAGGTAGATATCTACTCTTTCACTCAATCGACCTCGGGTCTCCGTTTTCATTACTAACGGTTTTTCGTTTCTGAAAATCGTAGAAAGCACTGCTTGAACGTCGCAAACGGAGCTTCCATCACTTTCAACAGCTCGTTCGTAGTATACACGAGCGAGCGTGTCACGACCCGCAAAGATGTCCGCTAAACTCGAACCTCCAACAGTATCTTCGATCGCTTTTCCTCGAAGACTGGATCTACCTGAGCAAGCACTTTGTCAGTCACTCGGTTTGGAACCCGAAGAAGCTCGATTGGGCTGCTCTCCTGACTGAAAGTCTCGAACGAGCTCTCGAGTTCTGTCAAAAGGTGAGCACACTTAACCTAGTCAACTCTTTGAAAGTAGCGAATTCTAATTTTCGCGTTTTTTTCGATAGCCTGATGGGGTCAAGCACTCTAATAATATCGGTGAGATCGTCTACCAGACCAAGGTAAGTTCAATCGAAAGATTTATTTCGAGTGCTGAGCGTTGCAACTGTTACTCTCGACAGATCATCATCGAACGCACTCAATGGGACTCTTTCAAAGATACTGTCGCTCATCTACCGAACTCTAGACTACATATAGCTCCTTTTATACTCAAAGCAGCGCTCGCCAAGCTCACCTTCGACGATTTCACCCAAATCTGTCGAAGCGAAACCTCCGGTCTTCCTATGCCTAAAACTTTTATCGGATGGGTCACTCGAGTTTCCCAAGATGTCAGAGCTGAAGAAGCTATGCGGAGATCACCCAAGCCTAGTATTCTTAGAATCGGGCAGGCAAATCAGATTATTGTGCGTTCTCATGTCTTCCTCAACTGCGCTCGCGAGCTGTGTTATTGACGCTGTACGGTCTTCATTGCAGGTCTCTAATCTTCACAACATTGGCAATTTCTGCGTGAGCAGTCCGTCGCGTTCTCCGTGTACAAAAAGCTCAAGCTAACCTGAATCGATTCGCTGGATCGACAGGCAACGGTCTTAGGCGATCGATGGACACGGGTATGAAGGGTCAATTTCGACTCACTGCAATAGCTTACTGACTGAGATTCCTCCTGGTTCAGATGTGGCAAGCTTCGAACCGGGTAAGTTTTACAATTTGGTCGTTTCGCACTCTCGATTACGAACAATTTTAACTTTAGCTCTCTGTTTTTTCTTTTTCGATGCAACAGGAAGTCCACATAGCGCAAGATTATAATTGCTTTAGATCGGCTGTTCAGTCGATCCCTCAAGTCGAAGGCAACGACGGCCCCGAGCTTCTTCGTCAAGCTCTTTCGCAAATCACGTGGGAGGATGTCAACGAAGTTTACAACTCGAGACGGGCAGAGTTCGTCAATCTTGCTCAGTTGATCAACGCCGTCGCAAAGAGCGTCGGGGAGTTGCGCACAGCGACAGCTCGAACGGGAGTTTCTGTTGAAACTCTGTCATCGCTAACCGCAACTATAGTAAGTTTTTCCCATTCGGCACATGTCAATTGACGACTTGACTCACGAGCACACTTTTCTTACCGGCTCTGTAGGCCCGCCGTCTCGAACGAGTTGACGGATTATGCGTAAGCTTCTCTCGCAAATTATATTTTTCTCGTTCAACTGTACTGACGAGCTCTTCCTCCGAATAGACACTCATCTTCGGCTCTCGTAAATGGGTCTCGGTCAGTGATCGACTTGTCTCGCACACCCTCGAGAGTCAGCTGCTGAGTTGCTTGCTTTTCTTTCATAGATTTCCAAAGCTTTATCCAGCTCGAAGCCAACGATACTACCTTCGTCCCAAAGTTCTGTCGGACGTTCAAGACTAGCTTTCCAACCGACGAGGCGTACAGTAACTCATTTAACCCTCTAACGTGTCATTTGCATCTTTCTCTGCCTTTCCATTCTCTTCGTTTCCGCAAATTTCTGCAACTACCAGTTTACCCTTTTACTCCTTCTTCCAGTGCTCTAATAATAATAATTTCAAGTCTATTCAACCTAAACCATTCCTAAGGTAGTAAACTCTGTCAGATCATTTCTCATCCGATCACTATGATAATATTGAGTAAGAATCCTTACAGAGAGAAAGCTGGTCGGTTCAAATGTCGACGGAGAATCCGATTCCTTTCTCCTTGCAAACCAGTTCGACAAGCTTGATTTTATTTGCGTCTTCAAGGGCTGGTGCTTCGTCTTGTGACCAGCTGCTCTCGAGAGATACATGTTGAAAGTTTGATGCTAGAGGCCCTGAGAGGAGGATGTTCGCTTGCTCGAGTGGGAAGGGGAACGTTAATCGAATCTGCTTGAGAGTCGGAATTGATTTTCGCGGTCTCGGCGATTGACGCCAACAGCATCCCAAGAGACTTTTATCGTAATTTGTCATTTTCGATCCGTCACCAAAGGAAAGGGTTTGAAGAGATTGAGATTGACAAAGTGAATCCCAAAGTTGCTGGCACTGGCAATCGCATTCTTCCGAGGTGATTGACGTATCAAAAGGGGAACGTGAAAGGCGAAGCCACTGAAGTATCGGTAAAGTCGAATAATCGAGTTCGGCTGCTACGTCAATCCGGACAGAGAGGCTTCGAAGCGTCGTTTTGTTTGCCGCGATGAGATTCGTTTGGGGCATGACGAAACCTTCCTCGAGATCGATTAGTTCGAGTTGTCGAGGGACTACAGGAGCATTTATCCAAAGACTAGGATCAGAGTCGTACTTTTCCATCTTGAGTTGCTTGAGATTTGGGAAGTATTGAGCGAGAATTCCCATTCGCTCGTTGTTGACTATCGGTGACAGCAGGGTCGTGATATCTCGGTAGTAGCTGAGAAGCTTGAGACTAGAGGTATGTTTAGGCCAACTGTCCCCGAGACCGATCGACTTGACGTGAGGAACGAGGCGAAGGAAAGTCGAAAACGCTGCGAGGGGAGTGGTTTCGAATCCAGGAGTATCGTAGCGAATGTTTTTGCGGTAGTACCTGATCTCAAAATCTATCGTCTGTATGTGCTGAGCGATCGTTCCCTTCTCCATGAGAGTCCTTAAGAGTCTCTAAGTCGATTCTCCGAACTCATACCGGTTGAACCGATCGTCAGCTACACCGAAGTAGACCTCGCATACCTCTACCTTTATTTCCTTGTAGAGTAGCTGCCGGACGTGATCGAGGAAGCGACGCGAAACGAGACACCATTGGCGAAGATACCCTTTCGAGTAGCCTTCGTCGAGATTGTAATTTTTGAAGACTTCGACAATGACTTCATCGGGGAGTCAAGCACGAGATACGAGAGGAGGCATAGTCGAGCGATTTGGGCGGATCAGAGGAAGAGAAGTGATCGAAGGGTACTGAAGGGGGAGTGGAGGAAGAGAATCTGTAGAGCGCTCGAGTGTTCATGAATTGACACATTCTTGTTCCGGAAATACTCTATAGACTTACCTGGTGCTCTGAGGTTAGTCGCTGAAGTACTTCGAGCTGTTCAGGAGTTGAGAGAACTTTCGGGAGAGAACTGTTTGATGACGACGATTGGGCAGGACGGAGGGAGGTCATAGTGTTGATGACGGCGCTCGAATGCTCTTCTGAAGCTTCTTTGCTTATCTGCAGAGTCGAGAGCCGTGTCGAGGTAGTCGGACAGGACAGAGAATGGTCAACTCTCGGAAGTCGTCCAACATCTCCTCGTTCGCATATGTCAAGATATATACCATTCAATCACCTTTTTGTTATCGATACTATAGCAGGGACGAGACCGCAAACAAAAGAGAGGCGAAAAAAGGGAAAAATTGTGTGCGATTCTGCTCAAGTTCGCTCGCAAATTCCGCCGTGAGAGAAGCTATAATGCTCTTTGAGTAAGCTCGTTCCCAGGACCTCCCGTTAACTCTCGTGAACGGCTCAATCTTTGAAAGGAGGGAAAGAAAAATACTATTTTCCAAAACACCTTTTTTTGGGAAGCCAAGTTTGCTCGCTCTTCGTCCCAAATTCCGCTCCCTATGCTTTCATTGCAAATCGGCGTTCTCCCTTGAGGACATCTCTACCTTCACTATGAGCGATTTTGACCGAATCCTTTTTCGTTCGAGACTATCCTGATTCGTTTCTCTTTCCCTCTTTCCTTCTGGAAGAAGCGGTCCTACGCCGATTTGAAGTATTTTAAAGACTGGTCCAGGTGAATGAGTCAAGCGGGCCGGAGGAGAAGGTGTAGACCACCGAGTGATGAGGGAAAGGAGGAGAAGAAATTGCTCGGAATGGAGGAAGCGAAGAAGGACCAGAACGAGGAGGTTTTCGAAAGATCGAGGAGGTCGGTTGCGGCGAGGTGGGAGAGAGGAACTTGGAAAAGGTTGAAAAGAAGATGAAGGGAGAGAAAGAGAGATCGAAAAGACTTGGAAAGGAAAAGCGAAGAAAGTGGGAAGAGGAGAAAGGAGGAAACTAGGAGCTGCGAAAAGCTTCGAAACGAAATCAGCTCGAGCAACACTGACAAACAAGAAAATCAACTCACAGAGAGAAGCCGAGTTTTTGTCACCACCGTGGCTCAAAAACTACCTCGATCCCTCTTCAATGACAAATTCCGGATAAGAAACTGAAAGTGTTTTTCGTAAAGACATCTCGATCTTTGTCAACGAAGTACTCCGAAACGACGACTTGGTGAAGCGTCGCTCCAATCGGACCAGATAACAGTAAATTGACCCTGTCGAGATAAACTCCGTCTCCGAATCGGATGGTCTTCAGCGTCGGGATCGAAGTGTAAAAACAAACTTTGTTAGGACCGAAGAGGATCGCTTCGTAGCCGTCAGAGTACCTGTCTCCGGAGAGAACGAGGCAGCGAAGAGAAGGAGATTTCGAGAGCGAGGTCCAGAACTCGACTCCCACGGTGTACGACGGTTGCTGGGTCGGCCCGTCGGTATCCTCCAATTCGAGTGTTCGAAGTTGCGTGAGTTGCTCGTAGTCGAGCCGACGAGCTACATCGACTGAAATGGACAACTGTTGTAGAGTTGAATAGTTCGCCGAAACGAGTGCCCGGTGAAACTGGAAGGGTCCGGATAGAAGTGATAAAGACCTTAGGTTCGATGGATACGTGACGGTTTGAGGCAGATGGAGACTGGATGGGAAAGGGTCGGGGAAGGTAGAAGCGTGGAAGCGTTTAAGTTGAGGGAGTTGCTTGCTGATGAATTCCGCGTCTTCAACTCTTACTCCCCTCATCGAAAGGTCTTCAATGACAATCAACTGTTTGATAACTTTCAACTCCACAGTGCTTATTCTCCATACGTCGACAAATTCTACCTTCTTCACGTTCCGACAAAGGCGAAGAAGGGTTGAAAGGGCGATTCGAGGTGTAGTTTCGAGAACTGGTTCGTCTGGTTCATTTCTGAGAAAGAGACTATACGAGACGAACTCGATACTTTCGACGAGCTGTCGTAGTTTCGAGTGATCCATCAAACTTCTCAACAATTCCCAAGTTTCAGCAGAATATTCGCAACGAGCGAGATCATCGTCTTCTTCCGCCCGTTGCGATTGCCCTTGATAGACAGTGATAGATATACGGTTGTAGAGGAGGAGGTTGACACCTTCAACGAATTTGCGAGATACGAGCGAGCAGTTGAACAAATCCCAAATGTCGAGTCCGCTCTTGAAAACTTCCATGATGAGTTCGTCGGGCAGTCGAGCGGGGGTCATGAGAGGAGGCATAGTCGAGCGAGTTGGGAGGACCAGAGGGAGAGAAAGTGATGGAAGGGTACAAGAGGGGAGTGAAGGGAATCTACAAAAGTGCACGAATCTTCATTAGTCGGTAAGGCCTCATCTCAGTAATACTGAATCGGCTTACCTGATCTACTGTGATTAGTCGCTGACGTACTTCCAGCAATTGAGAGGTCGAGAGGGCCGTCAGGAGCGACTTCTTTGATGAAGACTGTTCAGGAGGACAGAGGGAGTTCTGCGGTGTCGTAGAAGGTGCTCGATTGATCTTCTGAAGCTTCTGTGCTTCTCTATGGGGTATTGAGAGTCGGAGAGGTGAATAGCGGAAGAGAGAGGTGGGTAATTGTTTCCTGAATAACTTCTTCGTCAGTTCTAGCAAGGGACGTCGAGGAATCGAGCGCCTTGCAGGGGCGCAAGTGAAGTAGCCAACTCCTGGAGAGCTTTTCCCGCTTAGCTCAATATGTTTTTTGTGCGAAAACTGAGGTTTCAGAATTTCGAGAGAACTTCTCTTGCAACTTCGACCGCTCGTCTCACCCTTTCCCGCCTACTCAATCTCCCGCTCGCTTTCGTCAACACTAGAGCGTACGACAGATCGATCTCGTTCTCAAAGAGTCGCCCTCCTTCCCAATCGAATAATTTAGAATTCGAAGTCGCTCCCTCCCTCCTCCCCGAAGTTCCTCCCCGCTTTGCGCCCGGCCGCGGTCTCTTTCTGACTGCAAAGAAGCGTGAAGTTGGCTCACCAACCGACTCCCCCAACCTCGTTAACTTCACATTCCCTCTACCAAATTCTCTCTCCTCGAAAGGAGAAAACGAAACGACAGCGCCGAGCTTCTACCTGACGCTATTTCTATCTCAAATGGTCTACTAGCCGATAATCGTATCGTTTCAAAAAATTGTGAATCAAAAAACGTAAAGAAGCTATAGGGTTTCGTTTCCGAATACAGGTTGGCTCGATTCTCGCGTACAAATCGAAGCTTCTCTCTTCTGAGTTCCCTCTCGACAAACAAGCTCGCAGTGTCTCTCATCCAGCGTTTGAGAAAATTCGAGTCAATGACCTTTGAGGCTTCAAGTTTTATGCAACACTCTCTAACCATTCTACCAAATTCCCTAAAATTCCTTTCTGTACTTCCGCTTCACTTGGATCCCTATCCTCGTCTCCTTCAATTGTTTCCTCAATGTTTATATTATCTCTATATTCTTTCAAAGTTACAACTAAATCTTTCAAGGATTTCGAACGTCTCTTCAATAACATTTCGAAATGATCTCTTGCCTAGAAATCACCTTTCAAACTCGTCAGTGACTCCGGAATCACAAACACGTCGATCGAGAGATAAAGAAAGAGTATATAGTGAAAACTTACCGCATCATCTTCCATACAAATCCAACAAGCTACATAATCTGAAAATTGCAAACTCATTCCACCATTCTCCAGCTTTTCTAAATATTTCTCTTCTTCCGATAACTCCAACCCTGCAACTTGATCAGGAGTTTCAAGTTTTTCTAAACGTTGTTCCAATTGTTCACGTAATTCAGATAAACGATCCAATTTCTCATAACCTTCTTCAATGAATTTCGATAGTAACCTCAAACGAGGTTGAGAATCTGAAGGGAGGGAAGTGAAGAGGGATGAGAGGATTGAGAGTAGGTGTTCGATAGTTTCTGAAGTTAATTGAGTTGATTTTTTTTTACCATTACCCTAACGATCCAATTCACATTCGATCAGTTACTTGGAGACAGTAGAGAGAGAGAGAGAAAGGGAAAGAGAGTGCGTTTACCTTGCCCATGAAAACAGAGAATAAAGTTTTCAATCCTAAACATTCAACAAACCTTTCACTCAATTCTTCGTTCCCTCTTCTCAACCCTTGCAACGCATGTGCCAAACACTTCAAAGATCTAGTTTTCGAAATTTGGTGAGAAGATTTCAACAAGAGTAACATTAATTCTATACCTTCTGAATTCAAGAACCCGATTTTAATTGGATGTTGAATTGAAATAGCTAAAGAGTTGGTTGTTGAGGTTGAGGTAGGTAAAGGTGAAGATAAACAAACACATAAAATATCAAACAAGTTTTCTAAGAATTCAGTTTCATCTCCAGAACTAGGTTCACGTTTCCTATAAATTGATAAAATTTTCAATAAACCATCTAACCATTCTCCATCCTTATCTTCTATTAATCTCATTCTACTTTTCCTTAATAATTCTCCTCCCCCGTCAGGACCAGTTCCTCCAAGTAATTCTTCAGGTAAACTCCAAATTAAAGATAACATTTCACAAGCGTAAAACCTATTCTGATCAAATTCTGGAGGTTTGTCACTCAAAGTCAACCTGTTGTAAAGGTATGAAATGAATTGAGATTTTGGATTCAATAGTAGGTTGGCTAGAGAGGGGGATAGAGTTAAAAGGTTTTCAATCAAATCTATTAACAACTCTTTTTAGTTCAGTTTCTCATGTACGGATAGAGAGAGGAAGGAAGGGAAAGAGTAGCTTTACTTAGAGTATGGAAAACTCCAGTTCTATGATCTTCATCTTCTTCGTCGAACCTTTTCAAACCACTAACTACTAAATCTAAAATTCCAACTTGAACCACCTCATCTACCAACCTCTGTACTGCTTTCCTCTTTTTCTCATCTTCTTCTTCATCCTCTTCCTCGTCTTCGTTCTCTAAACCTTCCGGATCGAAATATTCTTCTAAAACTTGTATAACGGCGATTGAAACTTCTACGTTCTCGTGAGATAACAAATCTGCCAGAGTAGATAAAGTTGAATTCTCTATCAAGAGGTTGAAAGATTGAGTTGGAGTTGAAGATAGGACCATTAGGGAATGAATCGATTCGATTAAATTGAATTCTGAATCTACAAACCTATACAACTCTCCAAGTGGGTTAGTGACTTCTTCTCAACGGAGGAGAGAGAGAGACTGAAGGAGGATGTGAGAATTACTTTTCAGGTTGATTTGGAAATTTCGTACGTTGATCTCGGTTCTTGTTTACGATTTTTTCAAACCCTAACAATTGTTTCTTGATACTGTTTGGTGTCAATTCTTGAACTTCTCCTCCTGTAGCTGTATCTGTTGTAGAGTTTGTAGGATCGTGATCCATAATGTTTAAAACTTGTTTCTGTACTGATGATAATCCTCCACCACTAGAAAACATACAACATTTCAGCAAAGACACACATCCAAGTACAGAGAGAGGGGGGGGTTAAAACTTACAAGAATCTACCATCTTCATCTTCTTCTTCAAAGTAATCTGCATCTCCATTAGGTGCGAATTCATCCCCTTGCCCATCCTCTTCACCTTCTCTCTCATCTTGAATCGTAACTCCTCCTCCTCCTCCTACTCCAGAAGATGATGGTGATTGATCAGTAGATAGTTTGATAGACTTGTAAGATTCTGCATCGAATGAAGGTTCGGAAGGAAGTTTCCTCTTGTTTGAATTAGAGTTCGAGTTGTTTGTTGATGATGAAGTTTTCGGAAGAGGGGGTCTCTACATTGAGGGCGCAGCAGGATAGATCAGACCGCAGTTCTCGATGTATAAGAGAGAGAGAGTAGAACTCACCTTGAAGATCTCGTCGATATCCATTTTGTCTCGTGAAGTGGTGGAGGGAAGAAGAGAAAGAGGGGAAGTTGTCTCTTGAACTCCTACAACTCACTTCGATTTGACAGACTCGACCTGAACAGAGGCTAACAATATGCTCTGGTACTGGGAATCGCTTCAGTCCTTCTGCTCGCTCGGGAATTTTGGACAGACTCGACAGACTACTCGGAACGAGTTTCACCTCGACCTTTTATCGCCATTGGCTGGAAAGGCTTGAATGAACAGTCTAGAACCTAGTATATCTATGGTGATCAGGAGCCGAATCCAAAATCGAGGTGAGTGAAAATCCTTCCTACTCGGAAAGACTCTACTCAGGCTTCCATCGTTTAACTTGGTTCGTGTTCGTTTCCTTTTCTCCACAGGTCAAAACAGGGGTTTCCTTATCAAGACTCTGACCATGCGCTCTCGGCCTTTTTCGTTTGGGAGCTCAGGAGAGTCTCTTTACAATCGGCGCACAATCTGTTTCAGAATCCTTCTTGTCGTAACCACGTAAATACACACACTCGGCTGAGGTCTTCAAGAGGCTCTGCATCCGATAGTAATATGCTCCTCCGAACGCTCACCTCCGTAGTAAGGGGAGAAACGATTTCCCAGAGGAGTCGCAACCCGACCCCTCGTTTTCTTTCCAGTTCGCTCGAAACTCTCTCCCTCTTCAAGGTCGAACTGTCGTACCGGAAGAACCTTCCTGCAGGATTGAAATCTTGAACGGATGGTAGGCAATTAGAGAGGTCAAGTCAAGCTTGTTTGACAGATTTCCGCAAGGAAAGAAAAAAAACCGAAATTCGTTCGCTCGAGCGTTCGTTTACTTTGAACCAAAACGAACAGGTTCTTTATTCCATATTCACGTTACCTGGACTTCCGAAAGTAAGCAAGGATCGACTTCTTCCGACATTCTCGTTATCGCATTTGAAAAGTTTATCAGGTTTTTAACTTTTTTTTTTTTTCAATCGATTGCCCCCACTCGCACGTGGTTATTTTGCTGCCCTGTTTTTTCTTCGCTCGCTTAGCGAGAAACCAAGTGTTGTATACAAGAGGTCAAAAGAGTTCAATCAAAGTACTAGCAAATTGCAAGCAGAAAGAATTGTCGGGTTTTCCAAAGTTAACCGCGCCTACGTATTCAAACAATTGCATTCTTCCTCCGCCACATCGACTCTGTGATTTTCAAGACTCTCACGCCCCTCGTTCACACATTCTGATCAATCTATCTTGACGCTTCAACAGCACACAAGACATACACTTCGATCGATCAACAGGAGGAGGAGGAGGAGGAGCACTCTCAAGCTATCGGTTTCATCAACTGAACACAACAACAAGACACTCTCACCCTTCAGTCACTCCCTCACTCTAGAATCGTCATGTCTACTTCACAATTTCGTTCTTTACAATCACCGGCAGGTTATCATCAAAGTAGTAACGGAGGTGGAGGTGGAGGAGTAGATGAAGAAGATTTATTAGCACTTTTATCTTCAGATAGTTTCTCATTAGAATCTCAAAGAGATAGGGATTTGATCAAACTAGGTTCATTCTTGAACAATATAATCCCTTCCCAACCCCAACCACTGCCACAACCTATCCCTTCAACTTCTAGATCGATACCTCCTCATCCCCACTCTTTGAATTCGTTCGGTTCACCAATGTCGTATCATTCTTCAACTTCTTCCAACAATTCAAATCCAGTTCCACCTGCACCTTCTTCCTCCCTGAACAATCCACCCCCTCCATTCCCAATCATGGATTTTTCAAATTTCAACGGATTCGGTGGATGGGGTAAAGAGTTGGAAGGTTTCAAGGGAAAAGAATCTACAAGTTTTAACCAATCTAGGTGGAATACAGTTTCAGGAAGTAATAGTAGGGATGTTAGTAGTGGAGAGAATACACCTATGAGGAGGAGGAGTAGTGTTGCGAATAACAGGAATGGTCAGGAATGGAGAGTACCTAATTGTAGTAGAGAGAGAGTTGAGGAAGAGAGGGAAAGTACACCGGTTGGGAAAGGTAGAGGCAATAGAGGGACTATAGAGACGAGAGAGGAAGAGGAAAGAGGTTGGAAGAGTAGATTGAGGAAAAGTACAGTTGAACAGTCTTCTTCTGCTGGTAATCGTAATTCTGGGAGAGGTTACGATGACGATCATGGAGGAGGTGGTGGTAGAGACGATCAGTTTGAAGAGGAAGAAGATGATTTAATGATGGATGATTAAATTTGCGAGATATGATATTTTATAGATTTCTATTCCTTTCTCTTTCTCTCTCTTTCATCTACTTGATGTCACTCTTTTTTCCTTTTCACGCAACACAACGCGGTCTTCAGTTGTCGTTTTCACGTTTCTCTCCTTCATCTTTTCTTTTAGATTCCTTTCCTCTCAGATACCCTTCTCTTCGCTCTGGTCTCTTGCCTTGAACGTTCTCTCTTTATTTGTTGCTGCATATATATATATCTATTCTCTCTTATCCTGATCTTCTCACAACGGTCCTATGATCGAGAAAGAGATGATTCGAGCGAGAGAGAGTTTCGCAATTTCTATTTCGACTAATCTCTCCGTTCGCAGCACGACAATCAAAGGTAGAAATTGAAAGCCATTATCAAGACAATACCCCCCCTCTCCAGTACTCTACTCTGACTCCTCATCAAGCCAATTTCGCAGCTTTTTCCAAAACTTGGTTCCCTCTCGATTCGAACCTCTTCTCCTTCTTACTCGAAATCTCGTCTCCTTCTTACTCGAAATCTCGTCCGTTGTTTGTTGTTGAGGTACAGGAGTAAATAAGGGTTCTAGAGGAGGCATCTCTGATCGATCTATAGCATCGAAAGGAGAAGGAGGTTTCCGACTTTCTAGGATCGCAGAAAGGTTCGCTTTCCAAGTCTATAAAAACGTGTTGGCTTCTTTCATTCGTCCGTCTTTTCTTTGGGAATGGTAGAAGATCTTTGAGGACGTACTTCGTGCCAGTTTGGGAGGATCACAGCCTGTCAAAAAAAGAGAGAGATTTGAACGAGCTCGCGAGAAGTAAGAAAGAAAGAAAAAGGTACGAAGGGAAAAAAGCTCACACATGCTTTACTCATCGCTTCTACTAATTCAGTCTGAATGAATAGATTTGAACCATTGGATGAGTCGGTAGATCCCTCACATCAAAGTTAGAAGGGAGAGAACTCACGATTACTATTTTCAAATGTTTCCCATCTCCAACTCCATCTTCATAAGCCTTTACCAATCTCCCGAAACTCTCAACTTGCAAATCAATAGAATTGATCTCTTTCTCTAGCTGGAGGTGTTCTGGTTGAGATAGAGACAGGAGAGATAGTTTGAGAGTTATCCAGGAAGGGGGATCGCGAATCGTTGTGTCGATCGAATGGAGTAGAGAATGGAAATCTGTCAGAGACAGAGGTAAACGAGCAGACATCTTGCGGGGTAGAGAGAGATAAGGAAGGAAGAGAAGAGTGAAGGGAAGAGAACCGTGTGAAAAGAATTTGACGCACGGGTCTTCGCTTTCGAGATTGAAAAGTGGGATTCTGAATCCGCGGAAGTCTTTGCCAGCGTACGAGCGACGACTTCAAGTGTTCAGGATTCAATGTCAGCCTCACATGAGAGTGAAAGATACAGGACAGAGTTGAGAAGACGATAAAGTTTCAAAAAAGAGAGAAAAGTGAGAACAATCATTCCTCTCGCTTTTTTCTTTCTTTTGTCCCCACGATCTCTAATGGAGTATATAGAGATAGGGTTGTATATACCACCAAGAGTTGAAGCAGTTTGAGTTTCGGTCGAGTCGAACTTTGTGCAACCTCGTGCTCCAGTTCTTTCCTTCTTCCACCTCATCACCCCTCACTCTCTCCTCAGAAATGCCTCGATTGAGCTCCTCGGATGATGAAGAGAAACACAAACGACCTCCCTATACTCGTCGACGCTCTCAACCTGCTCCACCTCCACCTCGTTCCGAAACTTCTCCCTCGAAACTCTCCCAACTCGCCCTCGTAGTAGCTGCAGTAGCTCTCTGGAAGCTATCGGATCACTTCGGTATCCTCACCACTTCGCCTAGACTCTATCACGAAGCTTCAAACCGAAAGATCAGTCAACTTGATTCATCATCTCTAGAACAATGGCGTCAAACGGTAGATAGGTGTGAGGAATTGGACTTGTTACCCGGTGTACCTGATCACTTCTATAAGCGCACTGCTTCTGATCGTTTCGTTCCTGTAAGTTTCTACTACCCTTCAAGTTCTCCCCGCTGAAGCTAAATCTCTTCTCCATCCGATCTGTAGGGTACTGTACCTATCTTGATTCGTAACGCTACTGTATGGACTGGAGAGAAAGAAGGAAAAGAAATCTTTTACAATCATGACGTCCTCCTCGACCAAGGATTGATCGCAAGAATTGGAGAGAATATTCAGATTGGTTCGAAAGAGGTTAAAGTGATTGATGCCAAGGGCGCTTGGGTTACTCCTGGAATCGTAGATATGGTGAGTAGTCATCTCTCAATTTGATTCGAAAGCGGAAGATTTACTAATTCTTTCTCTTCGTTGTGAAAAAAGCATTCTCATATCGGTGTAGACTCGATGCCTTCTCTTTCTGGTTCCGATGATACAAACTCTGTCGCTGCTCCTACTGTCAGTAGCTGAACTCTTTCTTACTCGTTCCGAGACTCGATATTGATTTCCTATTCATTTTTCTCCGAAACTCAGCTGCCTCACCTTCGTTCGCTCGATGGAATCAACACTCACGATCTAGCTTTCAAACGAACAGTCTCAGGAGGAGTCACTACCTCTCTCATCTTGCCCGGATCCGCAAACTCGATTGGAGGTGCGTAAATTTCGCTGAAATGGGTTTTTTTCCGAGCAGCAAGCTGATCCCTTTCTGCAGGTCAAGCTTTCATGATCAAACTCCGAGCTACAAAAGAGAATACTCCAGACTCTATGGTCATCGAAATGCCTTGGGACGTCAGGCTTCCTTCCGGTGGAAAAAAGCCAAAAGGTCAAAAACCTTACTGGCGGAGAATGAAGATGGCTTGTGGAGAGGTAAGATTTCTCCTTTTCTTCCTTTGACGCATTTGATTGCAGCTGAACTCGTGCTCAACTTTGTCTTGTAGAACATTAAAAACGTTCACAAACAAGTTCGAATGGACAACTCGTGGAACTTTAGATCTGCTTTCGATTCAGCTCGACAACTCAAACGCAAACAAGACTCTTTCTGTCGTAAAGCTCTCGAAGCTCATTCGAAAGGCCAGGCACTGAGAGAAGAAGAAGCTGACTTCCCAGATGATCTCAAGTTGGAAGCTCTCGTCGACGTTTTGAGAGGAAAAGTTCTAGTCAACACTCACTGCTACGGTGAGTAAAGATACCTGACGGCCTCTCGTATCACGAAAAATCTGATGGTTCGCGATCGTTGTTGCAGAAACTACCGATCTTGACCAGTTTGTCCGACATACTCACGAATTTGAATTTCCTATCGCTGCCGTGAGCTCGCCCTCTCTATCTATCCTTTCGTTTCTCTCTCCAGTCTTTACCTCGATCTGATACGAAATCAACTTGCTTGCTAGTTCCATCACGCTCACGAGGCTTACCTCGTTCCCGATCTTCTCAAATCAGCTTGGCCAGGAAACGGAACTCGAACTCCTGCAGTCGCACTCTTTGCTCAGAAGTACGTCACGTCCGTATTACTCCCACGACCATAATCAAATTAGCTGACTGATCGGTACAAACTGTAGCGCTCGTTACAAACGTGAAGCTTGGAGAGGAAGCGAATACGCTCCAAGAATTCTCAGTGAAAACAATCTCACGGTAATCATGAAGGTTAGTTTGGCTCTCCATCTTTCTGTAGAAAGACCCAATCAAGCTGATCTGACTTCTTGAACGGACAGAGTGATCATCCCGTTTTGGATTCTCGTTACCTCCTTTTCGAAGCTCAACAAGCTCATCATTTCGGTCTTCCCGTTAGTTTCGACTCGTTTCTAACATTTTACGATGAGCTCTACTGATCCTCCCTGTCCTATTCAGGCTAATCTCGCTCTCGGTGCCGTTACTTTCTCTCCAGCTAAAGTAGCAGGTCTCTCTCACCGAGTTGGTACGATCTCGCTCAAAAAAGATGCAGATATCGTCCTCTGGTCTTCTCATCCTCTCTCCCTCGGAGCAACTCTTTCTCAAGTCATTATCGATGGTATCTTGCAACTCGACAAACCACAAGCCCTCGAGCTTCCAACGGAGAAGGAGATTGAACGTAGAAACGGTCCTCAAATCGCTTCGGTACCGAAAGCGAAAGAGAATCCCCTCGAAGAGCAAGACGACGGCTTTGATTTCGAGAACAAGTC
The DNA here is from genome assembly GCA_010758995.1 of Sporobolomyces pararoseus. NCBI lineage: Eukaryota > Fungi > Basidiomycota > Microbotryomycetes > Sporidiobolales > Sporidiobolaceae > Sporobolomyces > Sporobolomyces pararoseus. Next base: position 142,622 of record RSDY01000014.1, read on the forward strand.
TCAAAGAGGTAAAGAATGGGTCGAGTCTGTCAAGTTCGTTGGAGTGAAAGAAGTTTTCGTCAAACATGGAACTGAACTAGTCGACCTCGCAAACAACTACGACGACTCCCTACTTGAAGTCGTAGTCAGTGGGAACAAGATTGGATGTGTCGCTCAAACCTGTTCAGACTTCACAACTCATACGGTGAAGGTTGTCGACCTTCAAGGAGGCAGTCTGCTCCCGAGCTTCTACGCTTACGGTCCCGCTCTCGGCCTCAGTGATATCACTTCGGTACGTAGCTTTCGATTGACCGCTCGCTCGTCGCTGATGATACCTTCACTTGCGAATTACCAGGAGAAATCTACTTCAGATGCGAAAGTTTTCGATTCTCTCACGCATGGGGAACTTTCACGCTCGCAAAGATCTCTCGGAGCTGTTCGCGCCATTGACGGTTTGAGTTTCGGAGGAAAGCACCTTGTGGTCGCGGAGGAATCGGGAGTCGGAAAAGCTATCACTGCACCGAACGGAAATGGGTTCTATCGAGGAATCAGTGTAGCGTTCCGCACGGGAGCGAAGAACAGTCAGCAGAAATTCCTCGTCTCTTTTCAGCATCGCGATTCTCTCGACTGACGTTTTCCCTGCTAGTTCTCGACTCGGAAGCGATTGTTGGCGCAGAAGCTGCCCTTCATGTTCAAATCGGTCACTACAAAGGCTCTCAAGAACCGTCAGTCTCGACTCAGATCGCTCAACTTCGCTCTTTACTCTTTGACGGCCTCGACGAATCTTTCGCTTCGACCAGCAAGAACTACTTCTCGCTCGTCGTGAAAGGAGAACTTCCTCTCGTCATCGAAGTCGACAGGGCTGACACTATCGCCAGTATCATTCTTCTCAAACGAGAAGTCGAGGCCAAGGCAGAAAATCGATATGAAATGCGTTGGATTATGTAAGGCCTTTTCATCTTCCCTGTTGTTCTCTCGTTTGCCGATGCCGATCATTCTAAACTTCTGTCCTCTAGCTCGGGAGCTCAAGAAGCTCACCTTGTTGCTGATCAACTCGCCGAAGCTTCAATCTCTGTCATCCTTTCCCCTCCTCGTTCCTTCCCTGAATCTTGGGACGCTCGAAGAGCTCTTCCTGGTCCTCCTCTCACTCGTGATTCTCACTCGACCGTCCTACACCGAGCCGGAGTCAAGTTAGCTCTCGGTGTAAGTTCTCCTTCTTCCTTGATGATCTCGAACGACAAACAAGCTAATCGCACTCGTTAATTTTTGAGAACAGCTTCCCGAAGAATGGCAAACTCGTACGCTTTTGTTCGAAGCCGCATGGGCTCAACGACTATCTCGAGGAGAAGTTTCTCGCAAACAAGCTATCGCATGGATTTCGACCAACTTCGAAGACATGCTCGGATTGGAATCGAACGACAATGAATTCGTTGCTTTCGAAGTGAGTCGTATTTTCCTCTTACTCGTTAGGAATAAGCTAGCAGACTGATAAGGTTCTCTCTGCAGCGTAATCCTTTCGAGTTTGGTTCTAGAATGGTTGCGAAATCGAAGAATGGTGGAGTTGAGTTACGACTCTAGTTAAAAGTAGCAGGTCTCTTTTCATATTGTAAATAAAAGTTTTGGCACACAGAGCACAGAACTCAATTCACAGATAAGCAAACCACGGGTACTGAAAAAAAAAACGACTGAGAACAAAACAGAAAACGAATAATCAGAGAGACCTTTTTGTTGCGAGCTAAGATTCTACTACGACCACCCTCAACCCTTGTAAGCAACTTCAACGAGCCACACCTTGCTTCCCAATTTCGTTCTCTTCCCTTTCTCTCGCCAACATCCTTCGATATCAACTTCAACAATTCCCAAATCTCGTAGATGAACGTATCTCTCTTCGATTACCTTTCCGTCGAGCTTAAATTCGATCTCATTGGTAGATTTGAGAGTAGGGGAGAAGTAGAAGGCGACTTGAGACGAGATGAATTCGAGTTCGACTCGGAAGACACTCGAGGGGACTGAACGAATCGGCGTCTCTTCTGCTTTCTCCTTGGCTTCCTCGAGTGCTCCAATTCCGTTCTCGACTAGCTTGTTCTTGCTTGATTGTCCTTCGCTACTGGCTCGTTGACGAGATCTGAATGCCCACACCACTACTGCGATTCCGAAGGTGAAGACTCCTCGAACCTCTGTGAACAGTGTCGAAATAGGTCTTCTGAGTAGCGATTTAAAGAGAAGAGAGAGTTCAGTCGAAGGTTTTCGAGGTTGGGTGGCGGTCGAAGTGGAAGAGTGATTGTTTGTGCCGTGATTGACAAAGAGGTTCGAGAAATAGGTGAAGAGGAACGGTAAGTGAGTACCCGGAGGAGGCGAAGGGAACCCATTCGAGGAGAAGGAAGGCGAGGAGGAAGTGATCAGATCAGGTTTCGATCTAGCTGAAAGGGTTCCTTGCGAAAGAAGTTTCAACTTTTCTTCCTCCTCCTTCTTCGTCGTTGCTTGAGCTTGAACGACGACGGATACTTTGCAAACAGCTTCGATTCCAACAAACTTGTCCCTGAGACCTAGGCAGGCGATACGAATGGTAGCACCGGTAGTCGATTTGAGCTTGTGTAATTCTGCGATAGTTGCGATTTGAACGGCTCGGGAAGGAAGTTCGACGGTCAAGAAGGGTTGTGACATAGAAGACAACGATGTTCTCGTGGGATTGATTGTATCCGACTCGAGTACTTGAATTGTCGGAGGAGCGGAATCGAACGATTTTAGCGAAGGAGTCGGACCAAAAGATTCGTCAACGAGGATGACTAGATCTTCCTCCGGTTCCCATCCTCGAACAACTTCCCATACATCCTTTCTCGTAAGCGTATTGGTGACTCTCCCTTCTTTCTGACAATTCCAGATTCCGATCGTTCTTCCTCTCGCTCGAGCACAACTCAAGCCAACTTTCAACGCTTCTCCCCCTTTCTCCCCTCTTTCCGTTATCTCCCTCGATAGTACTTGACTAGGTAAGATACTTCCAGCTTGATCCCTCGCCTGTAAAACTCTGACTCCACCGCCTGGAGTCGTCGCCAGTAAACCTTTCCAACCATTCTTTTTCTCTCCCAACCTTTCCCCTTCCTCTTCGACTATTCCATCAGTAGACCAAATTCCAGCAGTTGAGAAAGCTCTCAAAGCTAAATGAAAACTACCCCATTCATGTCTTTCTTGAGTCATATCCAAATCTGGTGAAAAAGTTTCTGAATGTCTAGTCAACAAGAGGTTGATAGAGTTGATGTAAATGTGCCAACGATGAGAATCGGGTTCGTTCGGGAAGTAATCGTCAGAGTTTCGAAGAGTTGGTTTCTTGGTCGAGGTAGAGTACGACGAAGAAGAAGAAGGGGAGAGAGCGAATGGACCTGACCAAATCCTAGTCGAGTGAGCCATACAGTGTATCACGTTTTCTTTTCCGAAGGTTGCAGCAGATTCTTCCTCGATCACAGAGAGTAATTCTGCTCGGTAAGCTCCGGGAGATGAATCGTCAGAGAGTTTGACGATAGAATCTACTAGAGCTTGGTTATCGATTTTGATGAATTCGATTCCGGAGGATTTGATTCGAGAGAAATAGGTTTTGAAGAATCGACGAAGAGAGGAGAGGGTTGGCACAGAGGCGGAGAAGTGGAAATTGTCGTGTTGAGGTGAGGAGAAAGTCGCGAGGATGGTTTCAAAAGTTTCGGACTCGTCTTGGAAGTCGGGATGCAAGCAATTCCAATAGCTGAGAGTCAAACGTGATCAGTCTCTTAGCGACGTATGAAACAGATGAGTCAGACGCTCACCCAGTGATAGTGATCCAAACTCCAACTCTTTCAATTCCCTTCGCCCTAATCCTGTCAACCGCATCCTTCAATTCTCCGCCTCTCTCAACCTGTCTCTCGTTTTTCAAATCATACCATCCTTCCCTAACTCCGAATCCTTTCAAACCTCTCAATTCATCCCCTTGATCTTCTCCTTTAAAATTACAAGTATTTTGCCAACCATCATCCAACATCAATCCACCTCTCTTGAAACTTTCAATCATTGCTTCTGAAGTGTTCGAAGGTGATAAGAGACGATCTAACCAGGAAAGGAGGGAGGTAAGAGTGAAATCTGGACCGAGTGCATTCCAAGTACACAAAGTCAAATCTTTCGGAGGAGCCAAGATTGTCGATTCCTGAGAAACGGGGGATGTAGTGGTTGTGGAGGGATGGAGTGATCGACGAGCTGATTCGACAGCTAGACGAATCAAATCGTCGAAAGTATCTTCTTGAGGGTTACCGTTTGAAATGACGATTCCTCCTTTTTCTTTCTCCCTACCCTCACGAGTTTGAGCGTCCCTCTCACATCTGACTAAAATTTTGTCGTTCTCTCCACCGATGAGACTGCAATTGAAGGATCTAGAAGTGAAAGGGAAAATGCAGAGGTATCGAGAGTTGTCATTTTCAGCTGAAGGAACCGTTTCGAGTAGAATCAATTGCGAGACGAATCGTTTCGATATTTGTGATAGAGGTGTCGAGGAAGGCGGGAAAGGTCTAGGAGTGAACCAAGTACGACTAATAAACAAACAACAAGCATTTGTTTTTCTTTTGAGCTCGATTGAAAAACTCTTTGATACAGAAAAGGCAAGCTTACGAAGATTGTTCCAGTGTCAGACCGTGTACTTGTTGACCATTCCTCCAGTTCTCTACTGTCTCCGTCATGTCGAACAAACTCAATCCTTCTCCAACTCTCGTTCCAAACCTCGCTATTTTAACTTTTCCTCCTCCTGATTCATTTTTCCATTCTGTTTCGTTCACTTTCGGAGGAGGAGGAGGAGAGAAGAACTCGATCTTTCCATTCGCACCTTGAGATCCTAACCATTCAATACTCCCATCTCGATGTCTTATTCGATAAGTGAATTCGAAACTACTTTGTTGAGTTGATATTATCGAGTATGGCATTTCTACTATAGCTACTTTCTTGTTGTTGTTTGGTGATACTTGAGAGTTGTTTTCTGTTGTTGGAAGGAGGAAAGGTACAGCATGCCATTCTTCTTCTGTCGTTTCATTTGAAGAAGAAGAGTTTGGAAGATTCGTCCAAACTTCGATTGTAGTTGTCGAATCTAGGGATTCATCTTCGTCGATCCAGGTGAAAGATACTGATTGAGTTTGTTGTTGTTGTTGTTGTTGAAGTTCTGAGGGAGAAGGGGATAATAATTCTAGACGTGAAATCGAACCGAGTGAAGGTGAGAATTGAAACATTTCCTTTGCGAAAAAGTGATCAGAACGTTTTGATCTTTTTATACTCTACGATATGACCTATTCAGAAGGACGTCAGTGAAGCTACATGAGGACCGTTAGGAGTTTTGAGAAGGAATGGAGTCGTTTCGCGAAAATGGAAAACTGCGGATGACACGACGAGAGACCTGAACTTGTCCACCTCTAGCTCTCCTTTCGCTACACTCTTCTACTGACTACTCTAGCATCGAAGAAAGTAGCAAAGAGAAGGGAAGACTCACGAGCTAATCGCGGTGCGAGAGTGGGAAATCTGAAACGTAACACACTCGCTTGTCGAGCTGATCTATCGTTGAATGAAGTTTTTCTGGGGCTGTTTGACGTAGTATTGAGAGCTCTTTGTTGAAAGAGGAGAGGGAAAGGAGAGGGAGAGGAAGAGTTGAAAGACAGACCCTTCGGATCACTTGGCGAGTGGGGGAGAGAGAGAATTCAAATTGATCGATAACAGTTTCTTATCCCAATTGGATTTGATCAAATCTATCTAATACTCTAATGTTGAGAATATGAAACGCGTCATGAAATTAGATCAAAGTTTTCTTCCCCCCCTCTTCACCTTGTTCACTCTCTCGTAGCTCTAGCACCAGTACGATATCATCTTAGAGTCATCAAGTATCTCTTCAAACTAGCCACAAGTTCAAACAAACTCGAGAAGAGGATTCTGCACCCCACTCTCTCTTGCTCTCTCCTCTCACTCGCATTCCTCACGACAGCTTCGCTCCAAAGAACCTGAAGAGTCAGCACGTGAAGAAGAGTCTCTTCTTGAAGGTGCGTGTCTCCCTTCTCTCTCTCTCTCTCCTACTCATCGTGTGTTTGATCTAATCCTCGGTTACCTCACTCCATCCACGCAGCTCACTCCATCCACGCAGCTCACTCTCAGCTCTCAATCGTACTCTTCAGTACCTCGTATTCATCGTGGCTCCTTTACATACTCGTCGACCTAATCGACCTTCTCCTTCCTCTTCCCTTTCCTCTGAATCATCTTCGACTAGTTCTTCCAGTTCTAATAATACGAATACACCTTGCCTCAAATTGGATATCAAAGCGATTAACGAAACTTGTCCACCTGCACAAGATCCAGAAGATTCAATTAAACCTGTCGTCGTTCAAACTTCAATGAATTCTTCTTCTTCTTCTTCTTCAACTCTTCGCAATCCCTCTAGTACTTCTACTTCTTCAAATTCTGATACTTTGAATTGTAGAACCGTTCCAACTACTTTAGCTTCAGGTTCAGAAACTTATGGAGAATTGAATCAACATCCAACTCCTACACAAGGAGATTTGAGTTTCAGAGTTGGAGTTTCAGTAGATCGAAACAAGAAATGTCGTAGAACTATGGAAGATGCTCATTCGTTCATTTACGATTTCGGTGGGATAAAAGGTCAAGGTTTTTTCGCAATTTTCGATGGTCACGCAGGAAAACACGCTGCAGAATGGTGTGGTATGGAATTTCATAAACATTTGTTATCAAACTTGAACAAGGAACAATCGAAAACTAGTTCGGTACCTTTTATTTTGAATCAAACTTTTCAACAAGTTGATCAAGAACTTTCAAATTTAGCTACAACTAAAAACTTACATTCGGGTTGTACTGCAGTAGTTGCATTCTTGAGGTTGGAAGATGACGAAGGGAACGCGGTGGGTGGTAACGGAGGTGGATTGGGAGAGAGTATTAGGATTGAGAAAACTCCAACAACTACTTCAGAGAAACAAGAAGAAACAAAAAGTACTGCTGAAGAAGTCAAAGTTACTGGACCTGCAGAAGTTGTCAAAGGTGCGAAAAAGAGAACTTTGTATGTTGGAAACGTTGGTGATGCTAGAGCTGTATTATCGTGAGTTTCGGAAAAAACCACTCTCTCCTTCTTCTCCCCTGAATCCCTGATCACTGATCTTCCTCTCGTTATGAATGTACGTTGTAGACGAGGAGGTAAAGCGGTTAGGTTGTCATACGATCACAAAGGTACAGATTCTTCAGAAGTGAAACGAATTACAGATGCTGGAGGTTTCGTTTTGAACAATCGTGTCAACGGTATATTTTCTCGTCTCTTTCTCTCCCTCACTCTTGCTTCCTTTGATCTGATCAAATTTTCGTCAATCGTAGGTGTACTGGCAGTAACGAGAGCTCTGGGAGATAGTTCAATGAAAGAGTTTGTAGTTGGAAAACCTTATACAACTGAAACTACGATCGGAGACAGAGATGAATGGTTAATCGTAGCTTGCGATGGCGTAAGTTCTCTCTCTCTCTCTCTCTCTCTCTCTCTCGTCTCTTCTCTCAAGATACTGAGCTGACTTTGTTTGGGATTGGTTAGTTATGGGACGTTTGTACGGATGAAGAAGCAGTTGAAATCGTTGAGAAAAGTAAAAACGCTCAAGATGCAAGTCAAAGGTTATTAGACCATGCACTAGCGTGAGTCTTCTCTCTGTCTCTCTTTCACTTCTTCCTCAATCTCGTAGAGCTGATTCTGTTCGTTCATTGCGAGACCTTTTTTTATTTCATCCAGTAATTTCAGTACGGATAATTTGAGTGTGCTAGTCGTTGATCTCAAAGCTGCTACGAGGAGTGGAGACAATGAAGATATTGATGGAGATGAAGTACGAACCGAGGAGGAGGAATAAGGTCTACAGATTCGTCTCTCCCGATCGAAAGTTTTTAATCTTCAACAACCGGAGAAGAGCTCTCTCTCGCAGTTTTTTCAGTATACCTTGAGATATCGTTCTCGTTATCTCCGCCTCCTCAAAGTAACGAGCAAACCTTTTGGATCTTCTGTGATATATTTTAGTACATTTTTTCTTGACTTTTTTTACTCACTTCTAATTTTCGATTTGTAATCAACTATAGGCGTTCACTTTGACTTCCTTTCCTCTTCGTCGTAGAAGGTAAAGGGAGCTCAGTCGCAGTCCCTGAACGTTCGTTAAGGAAAGATCGTTTTGGAGGGACTGACCTCAAAAAGAAAAAAGCCACCGTCTCCTTCCCTTTCTTTCCCACGCACGCCCATCCAGCTTCCAAGTCAAGATGTCCAGTTCGAATCGACAGATGAGTCCGCCGAGTGTAGCTGCTTCTCAACGTACAGTTAAACTCTTCGGAATCGTCAATCGACTCAAGAGATGGAAAACGATTTCTCATGATCAAAAACGCCTCCTTCAAAGAATCGACAGTTCTTTGCGCACGTTGACGGGAGGAGGTTGGAAAACTCTTGACAGGGTGGATTACCCAGGTTCACGAGTCACGTATCCCGAGCAGTTGAGACTGACTTTGGAAGGTGTGGAAGATCACGGATCGGAAGAGGTAAGTTCTTTTTCTCGCTTGACCACATATTTTTACACTCTCGCTAACTCGTGATACTCTCGTTTTTGATTAGTCATGGCGAAACCTCAAAGTTGTATTCGACGCTTTCAGCGTGAGTATCATTTTTTGACTTTTTGAATTTGCTTGTTGAGCTGGCATGTGACTCGTCGGTCGCTGGACAGTCCGAAGCTAGTTTTCAACGTCTCCTCCTTCGCCTGAGACAATATGTCGAGGATACTCCGACGTATAGCTCGATGCCGAAGACGAGCTGTCTCAAAGATACCCTTCATTCGCTTTCGACGGATCAAATTCGTATCCTCCACCATCACCAGCTCGAAATTGATGGCGAGACTCTCACCGGAACTCAACAGCTTATTAAAAACCTTCTGAGTCTTGGTGAATTGAAGGAAGAACACGATAGGTTCCAAGGCAAGCGAGGAGTTCCCAAGGAAGTAAAATCGCAGAATATTATCGAAAACATGCTAAAGACGGTATGCATGTCTCCTGTATCTCTCAAAGAAGACAGGTTCTGATCTTTGACGTACCTTCTCACTTGCTAGGATTCTCTCGTCGACAAAATTTCGACGCTTTGCGTTCGTTCTGAACTATCGCTTTTTCTCGGATCTTGTTAACGCGGCTGATGATCCTTTTGGTACCTCTTTGCACTTTAATACATAGCGCGATGCTCTTGGCCAGCAATGGATTGACGCGAGTTTGCTTTCTTCGGTCCCTTTGCGCGAATGACCTCGAAAGTCTGTAAGCTGACTTGCGGATCGTTCTTTTTCGAACAGGCCTGGAACTCACGCGCTTCGCAATACGAGGTCTCCCAGCTCCATCCTGTTGTCTACAGTAGTCTATCTCGCAGCTCTCGAGCTTTCTTCCCAGCGAGCCGACAGGATTGTCATCGTTTTTAATTTTTGTCTCGAGTCTTCGATAAAGCAGTGAAAAGGTTTTTCGCGCAAGTTCTGATCCCGTTCTCTTGAAGCCATCTTGGCCACGACTTGAGGTCTTTGAGACCGCTTGGTTTCGACATGGAGAAGAATTGTCAGCGAGGGTCAGCACGTGATCCGTCAATTTCATCTCTTTCCTTTCCACCTCACCACTTTCCTCTCAACGACCGCCGAACTCGCTAGGATATACCCCATTCGCTCCTGATAAGCCTTCACAAGCTACTACAGTCTATGCTGGACCTTTACAACCCTCCTATCGCTTCCACGTCGACTTCATCTTCGATTCCATCTTCCTCAAATTCCCTCCCTCAACGAGCACCATCAGCAGCAGAGTTCACAGAAGAGTATCTCTTACTACTCCTGAGTGATTCAAACTTGCCAACAGGAGGATTCGTAGCTTCTTCAGGATTAGAAAGTTTCATTCAACACGGTTACCTCCCTCCTTCTTCCTCCTCCTCCTCCACGACAAAGCATGGAGCGGCAACAGATGGTAGTACTGAGAAAGAGAAAGGACTAGTAGAGTTTGTTAAGAAGAGTTTAGATAATTATTCGAGGTTGAATTCGGAAATCGTTATTCGTTCTCATCAAATAGTTCAAGCTTATAGATTACCAGGTAGAGGGAAAGGGAAAGAGAGGGAGTCAGTTATGGAGGAGTTGCTGAGAGTGGATAGATTATGCGAGGATATGATTTTGAATCAAGTTTCGAAAAGAGCTTCGATCGCTCAAGGGAACGCTTTACTTTCGCTCTACTCGAGGGCTTTAGCTCCTACTACAATAGACGAGGGAGAAGTAGGAGAACTGGTAGATTTGATCAGGAGGGAGATTAGGAAGGGAGAGAGGGGAGGTTGGAAAGGTCATCAAAGTACGAGTTTCGGAATCGTCATGGCTGCAGTCGGATTATCTCTCAGTGAGTCAACCTCTCTGACACTCTTGTTTAGTGTCACGTAGACTGAAGAGATCGCTCGAGAGAGCTATAGATCGTTCGTTACATTTATTCTTATTCCTTCACGCAAGATCGATCCTCTCTTCTGCAGTCAGATTGAACGTTATCGGTCCTTATTCAGCTCATCGACTACTACTATGGGATACCAAGCAGCTAGTCGAAGAAGCTACATCACAACTTACTTCTTCAAGTTCAATCGTTGAACCGAAAGACGAGGAAGAAATGGGAATGGATTCAGAAAACGATCGCGATTGGTGGGACAACGACGAGGAGTGGGCGTTCCTCAATGAGAAAGAGGCAGGAAGATCGGCTCCGGTCTCGACTTGGCCTTTAGGGGAAATCGTAGCGAGTAGGCACGATCAACTTTTCACGAAAGTTTTCAACAGTTGAAACGTACGACACCGTCGACACACCCTTCGCACTTCCTTAAATACTCCGCTGAGTCCACTCACCTTCTTCTGTTCGTGAGGAATCCACTGCAAACTTGGGCGCGAAGGTGGGTGCTACAAGCTCGGACTCAGAAGGGTCCCTGCCTGATGTGGCTTCACGTGGAAATCGCTTTGAGCATTCAAGAGTGCAATCCTTGTCAGTGCGTCGCACTATCGAGTGTAGGGATCCCGTCGAGGTTGCGCCTCGAGGTTGAAATTTTGCTTTCGCTTTTTGTACTTGTCCTCCTCAGCTCACTCCATTCTCAGCAAGATCGAATGGCTCCTGCGGCAGGATATGAGAAATTCAAGCATCAGATTGTCCTTCTGCCTGTGTGGGATCAACTGCCGTTGAGCGAGTGCATTCAAGACACCCTCACCGATTTGAACGAAAACGACTTTGCGACACTCGAACGCAAGACGATCGAAATTCACCGGAAGTCTCACACGGTGTTAGACGCAGTCTACCAAGGTATAAAAGCGCTCGGTAGTATCGATGGTTGGATTGATGATATAAAAGAAGGAAATCACAGCGAAAGCGACAAGGCTCACTTGATACGACTCCAGTTTGACCAGGTTGTGAGTTTGACATCTCCTCCCTCTCGCTCAAGACGTTGCCGAAGGTGTCGCTCAATACTGCTTGCCTGTAGAATTATCAGCTCGAGCAAATCATGGACCGCTGTGTTCGTTCCTCGAAATCTATTCTCCTGCCGTTGATCCGAGCTGACTTTCCCTCCCGCTGCTGTTTCGCTCCCGGCTGCAGAAATATGCCCTAGGCAACGAATGGGTTCGGGTAGGTCTCTCGTAAGATTCCAGTTTCAAACGGTTTTGACCTTTCGAAATTGACTTCGGGGATTATTTGGCTTTGATCACCAGAAATACAACAAACACGCTTCCGGATACGGTCTGTCAGAGCTCCATCCCGCACAGCACTCCCTCTCTCGACTCCATCATGCTTTTGTTCCCGTCAGCCGTTCAATGATCTAGTAGCTTTCCTATTCGTCATTATTCGATTCTACCGTTTTTTCCTTGTCATTTTCCCGAGTTCGCTTGTTCCACTCCCGAGAGCCATCGATAATCTTTGTTCAGAAAGGTCAAGTATGATCTTTTGTGATGACTCAATAGCCTTTGTTGAAGTGAAACCTTTTCGAGAACGCAATGTCGGGGGCTTTCGAGCTCACTTAGTCCACCTCGCATCTCATTTCCTGAAATGCTTCTCGTTTGTCGAGACAAATTGGTAGGATTGAAAGAGACTTGCAAAATTGAGGGAGTACAAAACGATTGGGAGAAGTAAGAAAGAAAGAGTAGCAAGGAAAGGTGGAAGAATCGATTTCGAGAATTTGAAGGAGAAAGAAGTGGAAAAGGAGAAAAAGGAAAGAGCTGTGGAGAATCGAAAGCGTGCGTACGAGTAGAAGTCTGAAGAGTACAATCGGGAGAAGAAATGTCAGCCGGATTACGAAAATATTGGAAGAAAAGGAAAACATGAGACGCACCGGAAACGCTACTTCTTTGCATCGTTAAACTCCACTTTGATACTTTTCCTGCGACAAACCTCTGTGAAACGAGTAGACGATTGCGATTCAGGCTCTTCGATCCAGATAGTTTGTACTGAATTGAGCAAACCGGAATCGAGGATCGGTACGAGAGCGTCGAAGAGCGGTGGTTTTCCAAGGAAATTGAGATGACGAAGAGAAGGAGGGGGTTGGCGAAGGAAAGGTTCAACGAGATGCATCCTTCCTGCAGCCACGAGGTTGAGAGAGAGCGAGACGAGAGAGCGGCATGATCGAACCGTGTCAGCGATTTGCGAAACTCCAGCAAGTGCTTCACCGAACTCTACATAGCCAATATCGAGATGAAGATTTTCGAGATGAGGGAGTTGAGGGACGTCTTGAAGTTTGAAGAGGCTTGACAAACTGAGGTGAAGTGATCGAAGGTTAGAAGTTGAAGCGTTCTTGATGACAACGAGAGGTGTGGAAATCCAGAAGATTCTGAGCTTCTTCAAGGAAGGAGGAAGGTAGACTCTTTTGGCGGTGTTTGTCATTCCGAGGCAACAGCTTAATTCCTCTAGGTTCGTAAAGGGAGATTGCTCGTCGAAGTCGAATGGATCCAGACCGTGATCCAACCATAAATTCTTCCACTTCGGTCCCTGACTGGTAAGATACACATCTAAGCCTGCGACTTCGACAGTGTCGAGTGAAACTTGATCGAGACAGGGAAGAAGTTGCAGAGTTTCCATGACGAGCTCCGAAGGTCTCACTTGCGGGTCCGGCGAGATCGATCTTCTCGGATGGGAAAGCGTATTGACGACGAGCTGCGAAGAGAACCTCAATTCGGGCGAACATCGTAGCGTTTCGAGTAAAAGTTGAGAAGATCTTTCGATAGTATAGCCTCCAAATGTATGCCTTATCTTGAGAGTTGCCGTTTTATAGAGGCTAGGACGAGAGTAGTGAAGGAATTGTCGCGACACGGAGCAACATTGTGCGAGATCCCATTTCGAGAGAGATCTCTGACTGAGAATTTCGTGCATGAGCTCGGGGGGAAGAGTCGAAAGGGAAGGATTAGGAAAAGGTGAAGCTGACGAGTCGTTCATGTCGAAAAGGAGGGCGCGAGGAGGGAGGATAGGAAGGGGAAAGGGAAGATGGGAGAGGGAAGATTGAAAGCTGATAAGCGAAATCGTCAACGTTTAGCTATTCGTTTCTGCTCGAATCCGGGTGACCATTCTAGCTCAGTTGTAAGTTTTGTTTTGACACTGAGCTAGTCAGTCGAGTCTTGCTAGAGAATGAGGGTCTGGTGAGGAGACAAGGGGATCAGAAGATCAGTGACCAGAAGAGGCAGGAGACTTTGCGGAAGGCAGATGGAGCTTACAAGAAGTACTCCGAGCTATTACGAGTGGGCTACAACGCTTACAATAGCTTGAAAAATCGATTTGAAAGTTGAACTTGATGAGCCGTGAGTTCTGGCCCGAGAGAGGTGAAGCTGATCGAGTGAGAGGTCTATGTGCTATGGTAGATGTTGCTACTGCTCTTCTGCAGTCTCTCGAGGGGTTATGCCGCTGTCGAGTGACAAGTCGAGAAGAAAGAGTTGTTTCGGCTGAGAATCGGCTCGAGTTGGTGTCTTTCTTCCCTTTCCAATTTGGCAAGTTCATTTCATATAACGGGATTGCGCAAATTTGGCTGTGTACAACCAGTCAAAGTAATCGAGAGCTGTTTTGAGCCTCATTGAAGCGACCTTTCATTTCTCGTTTTGATTTCTCTCTCGCTTCAGGCTCTCTCACACTGCTCGTCCACCCCACTCAACCAGCAGAGTAGAGTCAAATTCAAATTCACAGAAGAGGAAAAGTGCGCATCACACTAGGTCGAATCGGAGAGTAGTTTTAATGTATAAATGAAAGCGAAAGAAAAGGAAACGAAACGGGGATAGCTGCGAGCTTAGAGAGGGAGTACGGAGCAGTTTCTGTCGAGGAGACGAGGATAGAAGGTGGAAAAGTAGAGTCTAGATCGCTGTTGTTGAACAAGAGGGAGCAGAACGAGTCAATGACTGGATTCGATGCAAAATTGGGACCAGATTGCGAAGAGCGGGAGAATGACTAACCGACTGAACGCCATTCTCGATCACTATACACAACCGAGACACCCCTACTTGCGCAGACTCGAGAGAGTACTTTCAACTTTTCCTTTGAGAATCTTCTGATAAATGAGTTTGGCGAAAACGCCAGAGTTCGAATTCCTTCCAGATGACCACTGTTGAGAAGAGACATGAGAGGATCGTACGGAACGTATACTGGAAACGAGAGAAGGAGTCGAGGTAAAGAGATGCCGCGAAGTAGATCAATGAAGTGGTCTTGAGGTGTCCATTGAGAGAAATTGAGCGAGAGGGAAGTCAGACTTTGACAGGTGTTGACGATGTTTGCGAATTGTTGAGGATCTACCCTGATATCGGAATTCCTAAGATAGAGATGCTGCAGCTGCGGAAGATTCGAAACGTCGGGGAAGTTGAGGAGCATGTCGCGACGAAGTAGAAGAGATTGGAGAGGAGAATCGTGAGCGTTGGCGACAGTGAGGGGACTGAAGCCCAGCTTTTGTACCTCGAGAGTAGTGAGCTGGGGGGGTAGAGAGATCGATCCAGTGCTGTCTGAAGAGTAAAGCTTGAAACAGCTGAGTTTCTTCAAATTTGGAAAGATGTTGTCGGAAGCCAGGTTCAAACCAGACTCGAGATCCCAAACATCTAACTCTTTCCATCTCGCACCATTGATATGTACGTATTCGAGTACTCCGTCAAATTTTGAAGCACCGAGTCGTAAACGAGTAACGTTCTTGAAGAGTTCCAGGAGCTCGATGACCGGCTCATCGAGTGAAGGATAGCCTCGTACGTTCCCTGTATTCCACAACACCTCTAAGCGCAACGATGTTACCATCTCCTTCAAGATCGACGAACTTTGAAGCGTTTCGAGGAGTTTAGAGCTTGAAGACGTTAGCCAGTAGGATACGGTGCGCGAGAGGGGATCTCGTTCATGACTGAAGCGATATTCATATTCGATAGACGAATAGAGAGACGGACGAGCTGAATCGAGGGGATGTCGAGAGACGAGACAGCATCGAGCGAGATCCGATTTCGAGAGCGATTTCTGAGTGAGAATCTCGTCGAGTAGTTCGGGAGGGAGGGTCGAAAGGTAAGGAGCGGACGAGACGATAGATTGTGAGTCGTTCATACTGAAGTGAGGGAAGTAGAAGGGACGGAGGGAAGGAGATAGGTAGGAGGTAAGAGAGAATGGAAGAACCTAGGCCTTGAAGTCTGAAGCGAAATTGGGAAAAGTCAGCCTCTTTACTCCTTCTCAGATTCGAATGACTGTTCTAGCTTACCTACGAGTCCTACTCGACGCGCTGAGCTGCTCGATGTTCTCACGTGGTCGAAAGTGAGGGTCTGACGAGGAGAGAGTAGGGAATCCGAAAGTCAGTCAAAGACCTGTTAAGAGACTGCCTAGCAGGTTTAGAAAGCTTACAATATGCTCTCTGAGCTATTCGAAGAGTTCGTTGGGCTCTTACGGTCTGTTGAAGAGACTGGAAGGTTCAACTTGATGAGGTTGTTGTTCTAGGTGAAAAGGGGCAGAGGCCTGTCTACTAAGTATTCTGCTAGCCGTAGTAGATGCTACTGCTATTGTTGTAGTGCTTTTCGAGATAGCTTGTTGATGTCGAGTGACAGGTCGAGAAGAAGAAGTAGATCGACTTCTTTCTTTCCCTTTCTCCCGAGCAAAATTCCTCTTGTATGCCTGAGCTACTCTCTCTCTCGTTCGAAAGGATCAATAATCGTCAAAAACAAACGAAATGCAGGAGTGTCTATTTTTTTCAAACGAAAACAGCGTCATTCTATGAAACTAGTTTTCTACAACAAGATATCCCATCAAAAAGAGAAGAGTTCTACATTCCTACCCAAACCCAAACGACGACCCAAACGACTATCCCACCCCGACTAACTTCCCAAAACTCTTTCCCAGCCTCCTTGAACGCTCTTCCAATCCCTTTATCTCCCCCTAACAATCTAGTTACCCATTCTAAAGGTTTACCTAGTAAGATAAAGAGTAATGTACGTAACAAACGAATAATTGGTCGTAAGAGTCGAAGGAAAGGTAGCAAGAGAGAGTTTTGAGAAATTCGATTGATTAATCGTTGAAGTAATTCTTTGAATCTAGAGACCATCGATAGTGATGATGGTTCATCGTCGTATCCCCCACCAGATAGAGAATATCTCGGTAAAGATGATACTACACCAGCAGATGATGAAAGTCTAGGACTCGAAAGTAAAGAAGACGAGGAAGAATTTGAATCTTTCTCCCACAACCAAACTTTACTAACTCTTCTAACTTTACTAGGTCTCCTACTTCTCCCTCCTCTACTCTCCATCCCATCCATTTCCTCCTCCCCTTCTGTACTACTATCTTCCTCATCCTCCTCTTCGGCATTGTCATCGTCACCGTATTCTCTCCTCAAAGGAGAAGGAGAAGGTCTATTTGAAATCGGTTCAGATCCATCTTCATCGTCCCTTCCCGTCAAAGCCGCTGAATACCCATATTCTCCAACAACTGTTGAATCCGGTGTCGAATTGATAGTTGAAAATTCATCTCCTTCTTCTTCCAGACCCTGACCCTGACCCTGACCTCCTTTTCCTCCTCCCATTGTCATCATTGTACCTCGTCTACTACTACTACCTAACAACCCTAACCCTCTTCTACGCGAATTCGAAATTCCACGTAACCGAGCCTTGTTCCTCCTCCTGCTCTTTCTAAAACGTTTCAAAAAAGATTTCCAAACTTTTCTCAATTTCGGGATCAAGAAGAACAAGAAAAGTGATACTGAGAGAGGTAAGTAAACGTGTAAATAAATACCTAGTTGAGATGGTAGTAAACAGGAATGTTCAGTGAAAGTAGGTGGTGTTGTTGAGAGGTTGGAAAGAAATGGTGGATAGAGAGTTAGGAAACTGTAACCTGGATTAGAAACTCCCATCGCCATAGACTTGAAGCAAATCGTTTAATTAGGAAAACATAGCTGAGAGAGAGAGAGAGAGAGAGAGAGAGAGAGAGACTAACGAAAGATTTAACAGTAGTTTCTGAAATTTTCTTAGTTTGATCAAAAGGTGAAGTATAACGATCATGTTCAACAAAACAATAATCATGATCATCTCCACTGAAAACTTTTTCAGGTCTAACTTTTTCGATCAACCAATCACTCTCTAGTTTCCCAATCAAATTCTGATAACCTTTCCCGTAACCATCTCTGATCCCACCACCGAAATTCTTGCTCTCCCTACTAGTTCCACATGAAGTAGAAGGAGGTCTAAACAATGGAATATGTGTAAAAAGAATTCTAGGAACTGTAACTGAACCTTTTCCTAAACTTTCCAACCAATTTCTCATCTCTCTAAACTCGTTTCCCCCCTCCTCCGAGTTATCTTTATCGTTCCAAAAACCTTGTTCAATCAAACCGATAGAGTCAATCCAAATTAAATTCCAACCTCCCAATTCTCTCTCTCCCCATAAAGGTCCAAAACTTTCTTTAAACTTTTCTCTTCTAGCTTTTACACTGATCGGTACTACTACTTCTGTCGAGTTTGAGATAGAGGAGAGAGGGGGATGCAAAGGTAGATCATGGTTCCCTGGAACGTGAATTACTGGAACTGGTGGATCCAATTCATGATGGGAAGAAGAAGAAGAAGAAGAATGAGAACTTGTTGTACTGGAAGAGGAAGAAAAAGTTTTCAAATGTTGTCTAGGTAGAGGGAATAATTGATGAAACAAACGAGTGTAAGAAGAGTACCTACCCGACAATGATCGAATCGTCAGTTTTCACACGAGCCAAGAATAGAGAGATTTTTTTTTTTTTTTTTTCAAAAGCTGAAAAACTCACTCATCGTTATTCGATCCATCTTCTCTAATCTCCATTTCTCTACCATTATCTAACAGATCACCATTCCAAACCACGGCATCGATTCCTCTATTAGTTTTACTCAAAAATTTCCAACACTTCTTCATGAATTGATTCGTAATTTTAATACTCAACCATTTCAACCCTCTATTCCTACCTAGGTAACTTTTCTCCATATCTAACAATTGTGGATCTGTTACTATCAATACATTGAATCCTTCGCCTTCAGGAAGAGTAGTAGTTGAATGTGAAGGTTGTTGTTGTTGAATGAAACAATTCCAACCTTTTTGAGCTTGTAAATAAAAAATTCCATATTCATACCACCCAACCAATAAAACTATCAATCCTTGTAAGATCCTGATTGTGTTTCTAGAGAGTGGATTCCTAGTGAGTGAATTACGACGAGGGGGAGTTGGGAGGAGAGAAGAAGATTGTAACAATGAAGGAGAACGGATTGAAGGGGAACGACGAGTAGAAGGACCAGTCAAGTAACTCATTATTCTCTCTATTAGGTGGGTCTAGGCGATCAGGAGAGAGTCGAGAGAAGGAGGAACGAGAGTGTAGATATAGTCTGAGGGTGTGAACCTAACTGACTGAGGAATAGATCCGACTGTTTAGAGCATGTACGACATGTCTAGTCAGCTCCTTCACTCTGCGTTGAGGCTTGACGAGAGGTGAGTTGACAAAAAAAAGGTGATGAGACTCACTCGGGATCACTCGAGATTGAAAGAGAGAGAGAGAGAGAAGCGATACCAGCTCGGTTCCTATCACACACAGTCTACGCCGATTATCTTGTTGTTGTTCGGTCCAGCCTGTCAATCTGATTTTCGGGGGAATCTAGTCGATGTTGAGGGAACAGAATCTTGCCGAAGAGTTGACGCAAACCAACTTTCCGATTCCTTCTCTCTCTCTCTTTCTCCTTGACCCAGTCAATAAACAATCTCGACGTTATAGCAAGTAAGCGTACAGATACGCCCCTCTTCCAGCTCTTCCCTCTCAAACTTTTGTTCTCCTCCGCCTCTCTCTCAACTTTCCTCTCCTTTCTCTCTTACTCGATGTCATCTACGCCACCTCCACCACCATTACTAGGTACTCCATACCTCCTCTCTCAATCTCAACCCCACCCGAGTCAATCAACGACTACCACTACTACTCAAATCACTCCCTCCTTATGTCAATCGCTATCTCAATTCAAAAAACTTTTATCATCTTCCAGATCTTTAGATGATTTGATCACTACCAGGTTGAATAGAGCTAACGCTTTATCCAGAAATCAGGGTGGAGGGGAATGTGAAAAAGTTTGGAAAGAATTGAAAGAGAGGTGGGAAGAAAGGAATCAGGTTTTAACTTATTGTGATCAAGCTCTAACACAACAAGGGCAAGGGAATGATACGACAAATAGGTTTAGAAAGGAAGAGAGTGGGTTGAGTGCTGAGAAAGGTCAGTTGGGTAGAGGGAGAAGTACTGAAATTGAAATCAAAGTAAATATTCTCCCTCCTTCCCTCTCTCTTTCCCATCTTTCTGTTGCTCTCTAATGAACTCCGGACCTCTAAATGAGTCTCAGAGTGATCGAAACTGACATCTCGAAATGATATCATTAGATTCAACAATTACATCAAGAATTCTCAATCGAAAGAATTATTCGTCGTAGAACTCTAGATCTCCTCACTTCCCGTTGTCCTCATCTACCCCTCTCCTCTACTACTACAACAACATCATCTTCGAATCTAGGAGGAGGAGAGGTGGAAGCAGTAAAAGTACCTAGAGCTTTAGGGGAAGATACGGAAGAGGAAGAGAGAAAACGTAGAAGAGGGAGGGATGAGAGAGGTGGAGTTAGATGGGCTTAAAATCGAACTCGAAACTTTTCCTTCCTTCTTGGGAATCATGTAGCCGAGTTGGAATTGAAAGAGGAGTTCACTCTTCTCGAAGGAATCGCTTTGAAAAGCTTATGGAAGTTTTCTATGAAAACTCGTAAATAGTAAAGATCTCGCAATAAACACCATTCGTTCAAGCATCTCTTACCTCCAGTCTACGACTCGTTTCAGGCGATTTCCTGGTGCCGTCTTGATCGTAGTTGCCTCGTCGCGATGACGCTAGACTGTCGACTTTTCTCGAATTTGCGAATTTATCGAATAAGCGCTTTGACCTGATTCGCTTGGTTAGTCTAACTCCGAATACAGTACTGTATTTACGAAATAAATGAAATGTAAAATGAAATGTAAAATTGAAAAAGGTCTCATCAAAAACGATGTGGAAGTCGGCGATTTCGGGAACTTTCCTTTCCCCTCCTCTTTTTGGCTTCACTCTCATCTCTACGCAAAGTTACAACCCTCAAGAGCGACATGGTATCTCTACGGACACTATTACTGTTGAGTTGTACAGCTATCGGTAGCTCTGTAAGCTTACTCTCCTCTCTCCATTCGAAACGCTAGTTTGTAATTAAACTAATCCTTTCCGACCCTCTCTCTCTTTCTCCTACTCTTACGCTATCGCAACATGCTTCAAACGTAGGTCGCTCAATTGTCATCTTCAGCGAGCAATGTCACTTCTTCTTCTCCCTCGTCGGTTTCGACACCAACCCCCACTTCAACTTCAGTTCCCTTCTTCACAATCCCTAATACCTTTACTCCACCCGCTTCAGGTTCATCCGCAATTCCAGGATCGTAAGCTCCTCCCTCTGCCTTTCTCCCTTTTTCATCATACTCCAACTTGATTTTTATTTTCTCCTTTTCGTATAAACTTTCGCAGAGTAATCGGAATCACCAATGGACCTTATTTGTCCGATCAATTCTCGTACACAGCAGCATTATCGACAGTACCTCCTACCGGAAACATTACTAGAGGAGATATACCTGCTTCGAGAGGTGGTGAAGGTGGTACTACCGATTTGAACCCTGATCCAACGAATCTACAAGTGAGAGCTAGCTAATTCTTCTGAACCTCTTCCAAGTGAGAACGACAACTGACGACTGAGCTCGGATGGCGTCGACGAATTAGACTGCAGCAGCTAGAAGAAGGTATGGAAACAATTATTATTATTCTGAATCATTAGGAATCGTTTCTTCGGGAATTTGCGGGTTAGTTGTTTTGATGGCTGGAATGACAGGTGTAGGATTAGTATTGTAAAGATCAGAATGTATCGGAAGAAACTGGTTTCTGCAAGACGATTTCGGTTAGTTCGTCTCTCTTTTTTGCTTTTCCAGTTTTCTTTTCATTGCTGATCGATCTCTTCTTTGCAGTCTTAGGTTGAATCCGTTATCTATATTGATGTGAATGTTCACCATCTCACTCGTGTATCTTCGCTTGTTGTTCCTGATATCATATTTCGATTCGTTTTACCAAATTCGTACAATTCTGTTCGAACCTCGCGCTCGTCCAGACTCGTCAGTAAAACAGGGAGAAGGAAAGAGTGGTCTATATTTTCAGGAAACAGGGGGAGAAGCTAGTGTCTGTGTTTGTTAGAGGAGATGATTGAGAATGAATGAATGAGGGAAATGAAGTTTTGATATGAGAGAGTGTAGGATTATTTAGAAACGAGCTCTTAGAGATGTACGAGCAATGGGGGAGTAGACGGAAGCCAAATGCGATAGGGAATGGGACGAAGAATTTCTTTTAACGAATTTCGGGAGTTGATAAGCACCCGTTGGATCATATTGCGCGACTTGCTCATTCCAAATCTACATGACAGAGAAAAAAAGAAAGTTGTGAGCGTTGGTGTATGACTTTGTAGTGAGGAGAACTTAAGCGAACGTACGATGCACCATTCATTTTTGAGAGTTTTGGCCTGTTTGTTCGACAAAGGGGAAAAGCTCAGATTATTGGCTCGATGATCATCTCGGATGATTCGGAGAACCGAGCGGGCTTACACATAGGAGTCGGACTTTGTTTGCCTCTTCTTCCTGGTAAAATAGAAACGAAGAGGGAAAAGGCGTCAACCGTCAACTCGAATAGAAAGACCGAGAGAATTGGGGATAAATCTTACTGCCAAGTCGAGAAATCGGTCTTGGTTCTGCTTGAGGGCTCGATTGGCCGAGTCAACGGAGCTCTTGATGCTCAGTAAATAACTTGTGATCCTCCCTTCGACACTTTCGTTTCCTTCTCCGGCGAGATACAGTTCACTAAAGTGATCGGCATCGAGCTTGAGTAAACTCGCCTTGAGACAATCGACGAGGACGGATCTCGAGTGGGGCACTCCGTTGACGAAACTTTGAAAGATGGCTAATCGAGAAGGATCGAGAGATTGCTGTTCGAGTACGTTTTCCAACTTCTTCTGCGAGATCGCGGGAGATGTCAGTAGTCGTGTCAATCTCAAGAGAGTTTGGGTAGCATGAAACTTACCTCGAACTGCCGAACAAGGGCATCGAAGTTTGAGAGCTGATGTGAAAGGGGGAAAAAAACCGGATCATTGTCAGCTGTTTCGGACCGAGACAGGAAATTCGTCAAGCAAGGAAGAGATTAACTGACGCCCTTCCTCCCTTCAAGTGTTGCTATACCATCTTGAATCAGTTTCTTGGTCCAAGCAGTTTTTCCGTCTCCATCTTTGACTTGTCTTTGTCGCATAACATTCCATTTCCGCTCAGTGATCCCTCGTAGCGTTTTTACAGTGGAATTATCAATCCCCCGGTTTTCCAGGTGGTTGACCAAGTGGCCGAAAGCTTCGAAAGTGTCGGGAGTTTCGATCCAGAACTTTGAAGGAGCGGCAGCTGTTGAGCTCGACATCGCCTGTTGAAATGATGATTGAGTCGGAAAAGTCGCTACGACCTCCTGAATAAGCTTGAGAGGGAAGGCGAAGAGAGAAGAAGGGTGAGATCGAATTTTCCTCCTTTTTTTTTTCTGAAACTCGCTCGGTTCCATCGAGGGATCGAGTTGACCGCATTCCTAGATCGGCTCCTAATTCCCGGTTTGTCTCCTGTCTTTTCCACGCGAGTGCACAGAGAGAAGAAGCGGAGAATCGGAGTCAAAGCGGGAAGGGAACGAAGCGGAAACAGCGAGGCGGTGTTTCCACGAATCTTCCTCCTCGCGATAGTGGGTAGTATGTCGAGTTGAAGCAGCTGCGGGGAAGATAGAAGGTACCTTGTGGAGCCTGGAAAAGGAAGAGAACGAAGTCAGTCCAAGATTAGCTCAGTTTAGCTGGGTCGGAGACGATTCCTGGCTCACTCACCTCGTCAGACTACTCGTAGACATCTCATAAAGTCTCCCATATGTCTTTCCGTCACAAAGAGCTGTTGAGGTGAGTTTGATCGGATTCGAGAGCGAGTTGGAGGAGAGAGGAACTGGGAGGAGCTGCAAAGCGAAGGATCGAGTGTCGGACTTTCTTGTTGTACTTTAGATTACTGCTGTCGTACAAAAGGTCGTTTCGGCGTTCAACGGAGATGAGGGAGGAGAACAAGATGACGCGACTTTCGACTTTCACGGTTTGACTCTCTGCCTCTCACTCGAGTATTGTTCCACTACCAGAAGAGCGTCTCAGATCTTGCTCGAGGTCCGAAGAACCAACAGAAGCAGTAAACCCGCCACAATCGATCTCATTCAACTTCATCAAGATCAAACCTCGAATCTATCTCCTCAACCTCGAACAGAGTTCATAGGTCACTAGAGAGAAGCGCATAGTGAGTCTCCGTGTACTGTGTTGCTGCTGAAGTGCTCGCGCGACTTTTCAGCTGAGGATGCTAACTCTCGAATCTCCTTTGAACCCTCACTCTCCACAGGGTCCTTACGTTCGGATAAGCGAGATCGAACAAGCTCAATCTGGCACTCCTAGCTAAGAAGTAAGCTGATGCGCGAAAAGTAGAGCTCGGGTGAAATTACTTGCTGATTAATTCCTTTCTTTTCTTTAGGTCTCAATCGTCTGCTCTCTTCCATTCTTTCGGCGCCTCCCTTCTCGCCCTTCCTACTCCCGCCCTCCCTTTGACATGAACGACTCACGTAGCTTCCTCTTGCCGTCCCCTTCCCTTTCGAATCTCCCTCCCGAACTACTCGACGAAATCCTCACTCAGAAATCTCTCACAAAATCGGATCTCGCTCAATGTTGTCTCGTCTCTCAACGTCTTCTCAATTCAGCTCGTCGATCTCTTTACTCATCTATCAACTATCCCTTCTTCACCCTGAAGCAACCAACCTTGGGCACCAAATCCTATACAATCGCGAGTCCAACTCGGAAACTCCTCGAAACGCTCAAAAGTTCGTCAATCTTGAAGGCCATGGTTACGACTTTACGCATTTATACGTTCTCGCCCGCAATAGATGGGCCAGAACACCCTTCAATCGACGAAGCAGTCATTGAGCTTTTGCAACTTCTCAAAAACGTCACTCGTTTACGCCTCGGAGGTAGAAAGTTTGGGGAAGTACTCGATCACGTATGCGCGAATGACGCGAGATGGAAAGAGCTAGATATTCGGGAACTAGACCCTGGTTTAGACCTGGCCTCAAACGACATCTTTCCAAATTTGAGGAAATTAGGCTGTTTCAAGCTCTCCTCTTCCGGCACCGCTCGGTCCATCTACCTTCCGCCGTACCTCAGTATCCTCCGAGTACAAGCGCTCGGTTTCGGTCGAATTGCTATCGCCAATGTCCTCGAATCTCGTCTTCAGTGTCTCCGCCTTGACAACAACGAGCTCCTCAACCTTCCTGACGTATCGAAACTTCCAAAATTGCAACATCTTCATCTCGTGTATAACGACTACAGCGTTTCTCCGATACAAACTGCGAACACTGTCAATTCATGTCGGAGTCTTACTTCTCTCTCGCTCGAACTCTTCGGACCCGGACCTACAGACCACTTCTTCGATCTACTCCGCAGTATCTCTTTGTCTGGTCTCCTTCTACAATTCCCAAACCAGGTACCAAGCAATGTCCTTGCCTCCCTCCTCGATCTCGGTCACCTTACATCAATTCGAACTCTTGCATTCTCACGAGGACGTTTCATAAGGTGGCGCTCGGAGGAAGACTTGAAACTACTGCTAGAGGTGTGTGAAGGTAGAGGGATCTCAATCGAGTACATCGAACCAGGCCGGTCACTCTTCGGTCAGTTCTCTCACTGTTTGCAATCTATACAACTCTGTCTCGAATCGTCCACTAAATCGCTATTCTCCCTCGTCATTCGACAGATGTCTGAATTCTAATCTTCTCCTAGCAACTTCTTCGCAATCTACCCCCTACTCTCGCTTCTAGCTTCCTAGCTGATTCCCTTCCATTCTTCTTTTCATTTTCCTTTCATCAATTTGACTACTCTCCAATCTCCGTTCCGTAACTTCGCTCTATTCCCTTTGGTCAATATGGCCTCGACTTGAGTGTGACTCTAGTGTGTGGAAGTACTCGAGAGAATGAGCAGCGCGGGAGACCTAGAACGGCAGAAACAAAAGAACAGAAAAACCGCGGCGTCGACAAAGCAGGAAAAAGCTCCAAATCACTCGAGCGGTTGAGAACACCTGAAATTTGAGCAGTTACATCATTAGAACGAATTCGACAAATAGGAATGGAAGAAAGGAAGTGAAGTCGAATCTTTTCACCTCTTTTCACCTCGACTTGTCACTCAACAGCAACGAAACCCCTCGCAAGCTTGCACAAGAGTAGTAGCAACAGTCAGCATAGCAGATAGACATCTCAGTCAATCCGATCCAGACCTCTCGGACTCAAATTCTCGGCTCATCAAGTTCAACTCTCGAATCGATCCCTCAAGGTGTTGACAACGTAGTAGACTGCTCATATGAGCTTAGAGTATCTACTGTAAGCTCTGGCTACTTGTCACGTAAGGTCCTGCTTCTTCTGGTCGCGGATCTTCTGATCCCCTTGTCTCCTCACAGACCTTCACTCTCTAGCAAGACTCGACTGACTTGCTCAGTGCGAGCAGTAAGACTTGCAAGTGAGCTAGAGCTGTCATTCGAATCAGTGGATAAATGAATAGCTGACTGTTCCCGAATCCGATTCAGACTTCCAACTTTCTTCCATTCTCTCTTACCTCCTACCCAGCTCCTTCCCTCCGTCCCTTCTACTTCTCTCACTTCACTATGAACGACTCACAATCTATCGTCTCGTCTACTCCTTCCCTTTCGACTCTCCCTCCCGAACTACTCAACGAAATTCTCACTCAGAAGTCTCTCTCGAAAGCGGATCTCGCTCGATGCTGCCTCGTCTCGAAGCGACTCCTCCATACATCTCGACCCAAACTCTACTCAACTATCAAGTGCGACTTCCTTGATACTCCTATGATGAACAGATTGGAGATCGACACCTTCAAATTTCTTCGAACTCTACGGGTCTCGCCTACCGCTAAGTATCTCGTCAACGTCTTCACTTTCGACATGATCGAAGAGTATCAACCGGATTGTTGGGACGAAACGGTGGCCGAAGCAGTCGAGGTGATTTCATTCGACGAAATAATCGTCGAAATGTTGGATCTCGCTCCACAGGTCACTCGACTCGCTCTCAGCCGAGTCCGCCCAGGCAAAGTGTTGCAATATATACACTCAAAGAGAGCAAGATGGACTGAGCTCGACATTCCGGATTTGGCTATCGATTTCGGATCTCCGACTTCCGAAGGTACCTTCAACAATCTCAGAAAGGTGAGCTGCTCCCTGATCTCCTCTCCGGGCAGAGACAATCTTATTCTTCTTCCACCATACCTCGAGAGGCTCGGTTTCGACTTATCCCAGCCTGGTCTCGTCACGATTGAAAACGCCTTTACTTCTCCTCTCCGCTTCATCCGACTCGAGCTCCAGTGGCTCGTCCACCTTCCCGACCTCACAAAACTTCCTCACCTTCAACATCTCTACCTCGACTCCACGATGCCCACCGAGAATCCATCGACAGCTGTCGACATCCTCAATCGTCTTGGAGGACTTGTTTCACTCTCGCTGTGTTACTACCGGAGTCCCGGATTCGGTTCCACCCCCGCTGGCGTCTCAACTCTCCTTAGTTGCCTCAGTTTACCTTTACATCGCCTCGACTTTGAAGAGTCCGCCCCTCTCGTCGATCTAGCCAGTCTCATCAAATCCGATCGTTTCAAGACTCTTCGAACTCTCGGCTTATCGAAGCGACGTCTCGACTACAACGACTTCCTGAAGCAAGATCTC
The DNA here is from genome assembly GCA_010758995.1 of Sporobolomyces pararoseus. Classification (NCBI taxonomy): domain Eukaryota; kingdom Fungi; phylum Basidiomycota; class Microbotryomycetes; order Sporidiobolales; family Sporidiobolaceae; genus Sporobolomyces; species Sporobolomyces pararoseus. Next base: position 169,955 of record RSDY01000014.1, read on the forward strand.
ATAGCTCTTTCCGAAGTCTGCCAAGTCAAAGGTATCGTGATCGTCATAGCTCTTTCCGAAGTCTGCCAAGTCAAAGGTATCGTGATCGAGAAGATACATGCAACGATCTTTCTCTTTGGTTAGTTTTCATTCTCTCGTTCTTTGCAATCTCATCTCCGAAAGATTCAATCATTGACTCGTTCCCTCTCCCGCGTTTTAACCGATGACAGATGTTTAGACTCGGCTGCCCACACTGTCTAGTTCTCGTCTCGTCGTTGAGAACTTATTCCGCTTTCTTTGACTTTACCTTTCGTTGATTCGAAGTCTCTCCGATTTTTGCACTGCTGCTTCAATCTCTTTCTTTTCTGTAATTATGGCTTTTGACTCTACTATACACTGCTTGCGTCGGGGGAGCGGGGAACGCGAGAGAGCCAGAACGGACAGAAAAATAGTAGTAAAGCGGTTTCGACGAAGAGCAGGAAAAGCTCCCCTTTGATTCAAGCGGTTCCATACAGCTGATAACGAGCACTTGTTCATCGGAACAATCTCGAGAAGTGGGAAGAGACAAAGGAAGTCAATTCGAACCTTTTCAGCTCTTTTCACCTCGACTTGTCACTCGACAGCGGCAGAATCCCTCGCCAGCTTGCAGAAGAGCAGTAGTAACATCTCCAAAACTCTCAATTCATCGTCTTCAACTCTCTCGGACGTACTTTCGGCTCATCAAGTTCAAGTCTCTAATCGATCTCTCAAGCTATTGCAAGCGTTATAGACCACTCGTAATAGCTCGGAGTACTTCCTGTAAGCTCCATCTACCTTCCACAAAGTCTCCTGCTTCTTCTCGTCGCTGATTTTCTGATCCCCTTGTCTCCTCACAGACCCTCACTCTCCAGCAAGACTCGACTAGCTCAGTTCGAGCAGCAAGACTTGAGAGTAAGCTAGAGTTAGAGTGCGGTCAATTCAAAAGAATCTTTAGCTAACCGTTCCCGATTTCGCTTCTCAGATTTCCGTCTTCCCTCCCCTTCCTTCCTCCTCTCCTCACATTCCTACCTCTCTATTCTTCGGCATGAACACCCCATCAATCTCCGACTCGATCAAACCATTCCCAGTCCTTCCTCCCGAACTCATCGACGAGATCCTCGATCAGGAATGTCTGTCGAAATCCGATCTCGCAAGATGTTGTCTCGTATCGCATCAGTTCCTTTACTCCTCTCGACCTGCCCTCTACTCAACCATCAGCTTTGATCTGATCGAGTGCTATGACTCGGATTCGGGGACTTTCTACGCTAGCACCGAATCGACTTGCTTGCTGATCCGCACCCTTCGTTCGTCGCCGGCCTTGAGGATCGCCGACACGTTCATCTTCTCGAAAGAGATTTGTCTTGATCTCTCTCAGCTTCCCAGGCTGAGAGCCGCTCGCCAAGTCACGAAGGAGAGGGCACTGGATCTTCTAAGGCTTCTTCCGTCGGTTCATCGACTCTCGTTCACCGACGTACTCTTCTCCAGATCCGAAGTCGAGGAGTTTATCTATGTGGACTGTGCAAGATGGTCGGAACTGAACTTCGGATTAGCTATGGCAGAATCGGAGCTCGGAGCGTCGGGTAAGTTGACGGCGATCAAGAGATTGAATTGTAGTATTCTAGCGGGAAACAAGGATCAGGTTCTTCACCTTCCGCCATCTCTTAAATCGCTCAAGATCGGAACGGTTGGTCTCAACATCTTGTCGATCGACAACGCTTCGACATCTTCTCTAGAATCCCTTTCTCTTGACGCGAGTGGCCTGCTTAAAATTCCGAACATTGACTATCTACCCAAGCTCAAACGCCTTCGTGTCGTCTTTAAGACAGCCCAATCTCTTCCTTCTCGAGTACCGACATTCGTCAATCATCTCCGATCCCTTTCAACTCTCACTCTTCACCTCGAGCACCCAGCAAGTATGATAGGCGTCGTTCCATTCCTCTCTCAGCTCCCTCCTTCCCTCACTCGACTCGATCTGCCTCGCTACGCTCCCCTGGAAGAGCTTTTAGATTTCATCAACTCGAGCAATTCTGGACGAATCAGCACAATCGAACTATGGAAGAAGCACTGGCAAGACGCACCATCTGAAGTTGTTTCGATGCTCGTCAGGATTGAGGAAGCCTGCGAGAGGAAAGATATCCGATTGGTTCGCATCGAGCATGGTTGGTAGTTTACTCGGTGAGTACTGTCGATTTTTGCTTACCCTTTCTCACTCTCTTCTCTATACTGATTTGTCCTTATTACTATCTCCCTTCAGAGAACAGAGCTCTGTCGTCTGAGCTTTAATCATTCTTTCGATTTTCTTCTCGTTTCCGGATCTGCTTTTGTTTCTCCCTCTCGCAAACGTTTTCGTTCTTTTCTTTCGGTCAGAGCGCTCGAATCGTCTTTTTTGTAATATCTCTCTCAATCTCCTCACCTCGTTTTGTCGAAAGGCAGTGACAGTAGAGTGGTATCAACTCCTTCCTCTCAATGCGATGAATCTGAAATTTTCTCGAGACTCAACTTGCTATTCAATCAGCTCCGAAGCGCAACGTCTCGAACGACGAGACATTCAATCTATGTCGATCGAGTTCTGGAGTTATCTGGAACGAATGACAATTTCAAGCGAGAATTGAAAAGTCGAAAGTGCGACGAGAAGAGAAACGACGAGAACGACGATTGATAGGGAAGAAGGGGGAAGAAGTAGAGTGAGATAGAGAGAGTGACGAGTCAGAACTACTAGAGTCTTGGTTTGCTGCTCCGTAGATGAATCTGCTGCTTAATCCGAGTTCGATCGCTTCGGCGTTCCAGATCTGCTTCGTTCGATTTCAAGAGTCAGTTTTCGGTTCTAATGCTGGTGGTGAAAGTGAAATTCGTACGTGATACCATTGATCTGTGAGAGCCGTTGCCTATAAGAAAGCAGAGCTGTATCAGGTCACTTCTCCGCCGTCGAGAAATGAGAGGCGAGAGAAAAAGGTACGAACACAAAGCTCGCAGATCTGTCCAGCTTCAGTTTCCTGCTTCAACGAAGGGCATTGGAGTCAGTCAGAGAGGTGAGAGGGCTTCGAAAGGAAGAGAGGAACTAACAGCTTTCTCGGTGAGATCCAACTCTTCTTTCATTTCATCTTCGGTTGCTTGCGGATGAGAGAGTCGATTCGCACTCGCAACGAACGAAGCTAGACTCGTCAAGTACCTGAGGATACTGTCGACGAAGCTACCGTTCTCATCTTCGTGAAGGAACAGCGCTGCCCAGTGAGCAGGTCGAAGGAGGAGAAGAGATCGTTTCGTACAGCGGAGCTCTTTCGATCTCGATTGAGGTATCCGTTTGACGAGGTGATGAAGATTTTCGAGTCCTTCTGGACGAGTTGATTGAATGAGTAGTCGGGCTTTCGAGGTTCTCTGAAGGAAGAAATCGAGTGAGCGGGGAATTGACTCGAATTGAGCGAGGAACGAAGAGAAGCTCACCTTGAACTGTTTGACAACCCCGACGAGATCGGACATCTGAGAGAGAAGAGCTCGGTCAGCCGTTGACTGTGTCGAGGGAGATGATGGCAGAGGCAAGCTCACCTGCGAAGGATGTCGAAGAGCCAGTTCGATCGAGCGTACGACTTTCTTCGTCCAGCTAACTCGTCCACCATCTCCCATTCTGGTCTCTGCATCGCTCATATCTTTCCATTGTCTTCTGCTGATCGAGTAGAGAAGATCGAGAGCTTGAATACGTTGAGTTGTGATCGTAGTCGAGTGAGAAGTTCTTTCTCCTAGTTGTCGAGCGAGGTGAATCATCGTCGTGTAGTCTTCGAAGAGGGACTGAGCGAGAGGTATCGGAGGAGGGGGCATTGAGGAGCTTGATGAACTGGTGGGAATGTGTGAGGGCATTTCGAAGAATCTTGCGAGAAAAGCAGAGGAAAGTCGAAAGAGATTGCTATTCGTTAAAGAACGAAAGGAGCAAAATCGTGACTCTTCGAAAATGACCTTTGACTGTGAACATCCTCCGAAAGAGCGAAGCAGCTGGTCATTCGAGAGAGAGGAGAGGGGGAGAAGAACGTGACTCGAGGCGGTGCCGGGGAAGGCCCTGAGCGTCTTCGTGTAGCCTTTGCTGAGGTACTGTACGGTCAAAATGAAGGCCTGAACTCGGTCTCTAGTCATGTGGTCGAGGGACTGCTTGATTTGACGCGTGGAGGGGAGAGACGAGAGGGAGAAAGATCAACCGAAGGGCGAAAGGTTTCGAGTTGTTCTGAGATCTTCGTAGGTTCAAGAGGGCTGCTCTGTACATCTAGTCGTAGTTTTTGAGGAATGTCGGTGACAGGTTGAGGTGAGAGAGTGTGAAACGAGAACTCTTTCCCTTTTGACCTCCCCTATCACTCGCAACCTCACTCGAGAGCCTATTCGATGACTACAACCTATTCGATACTCTTCAACACACGCTCTACTCCAAACCGAAGCGCTCGAATCTCCTCGATCGCCGCTGGTCGACTTTCACCGACTTTGCTTTTAACAGTCTTCAGCTCTCGCTCAGGTACTCAGGAGAGACGCTGAGAGGATCAGGAGGTAACTGGATGCTAAGATGATGCAAGGCATATCCCCTTTGTGCGGCTTCAAAGCCATCGACCTCGTTTCGTCATCCTTTTCCAGCACTCTCTCCCTCGGATGGAGAAGAACTGCTAGATACCGGTGAAGGTAAGTCTCAGATCGTGATCGAACAATGGATGAGTAGGCTGACAGATCTCTTCATTACGACTTTGTAGCTCTCTTTCGAAACTTTCCTCGCCAACTCGTCCGTTCCTTCAAAGTCGCTTTCAATCTGTCAATCAAGACTTCGATACGCTAAATATTGCGTCTGAGAGTCTCATCAGCTGCTTAGCTCGGACAGGAGAAGCTGTAGCTGTACAAATTTGAGGAGACGAGGCTTTCGACACGAATCTCGTTCTCGATTGCTTCGCGATCATTCTCTCGGAGTTAGACTTCTCGACGACTCTCGTCATCTCCGACATGACTCTCGACTGACTGCTCCGCTCAGGAGGTGAAAGGAGCTCAACATCGTTTTGTTCTAGTTTAAAGTGCGGAAGAAAAAGACGACGACGATTTACGACTGATGGGACAGAACGCAGAAGAAACGCCTAGAGAACCGGACGAGACCGAAATTCGCTTCGTAGGAACGATGTACTTGAGGTTACCGCTCAGTTCCAAGGCGTCGACTGCTTCGTTGTAAATCTGCTCACGAAAAATCGATCGATCAGTTCGAACCTACGATAGTAGCTTTCGAAAGTAAGAGACTTGATACCTTGTACCAACTTTCTCCGAGGTGGTCGACCTGAAACAAGCGAGAAGACGGCATCAGTACCGCAAGAAACTCGAAGGAGAAGGAAGATTGAGGTCGTTGCTTACACACAAATCTCCAATTTCGCCGGTGATCTCTTCCTGTAGAACGAGACTATGTGAGTATTAGCCCTACCTGCGGCGATCGGCAGATTCACTAGCTCACTGCGTCAGCTATCAACTTTTCCCTTTCGTTTTGTTTCTCTCTCTGCCGTGAACCTTCGAGCTCGTTCGCACTTTCCAGATGTTGCTTGAGATCTTTGAGTCCGTCAATGATTGCACCGATAACATTGCGATTCCTGACAGCTTCGAGGTACAGTCGAGCGTAAAGTTTTTGCGGAAGCTGACGGAGAGCTCGTTTGAGGCATTTGATTTCTTCGTTTGAAGATTCGGGAACTGCATTGACTACTGAGTGAAAGATAGCGAGGTTGGTAGGACTCATTGCTTGTGCCTTTTGATGTCGGTTCAGCGCTGTCTATGGAAGAGATTCTGAATTTATCACGTGTTGATTCGAAAAGATTGATGCGAAACTTTGACTTGCTTTGAACTCTTCAAGAGCTGTGATACATCCATCAAGCTGTGGAGTCAAGTTTGTAGGCGACAACGTGAGTTAGACACCAACGATCGCGATGAAGATTCAGACTTTGCGAGAGAAGTCAATTCGAGCTCACATGATTGTTCTTTCGACTCGACCAATCGAGGATGAGAATGATATGACTCGTCCAAGTCCTACGAGTATTCTTTCTCGCCCTCATAACCTTAATCATAGAATTCCAATCCGACTTTGAGATTTCGTTTAATAATTCGACTACCGTTTCACGCTTCGTTGAATTCGTTCCGCTGATAGGACATTCTAGCTGAGATCTGAGTCTACAGAAGGTTTTGAATGTATCGTCGTAAGGTCGAGATGGTCGGGGAGAAGGAGGGCCCATCAAAGAGGTTGAAGCGGAAGTCGAGTCGGTTCGATCCATTGCGAAGAGCTTGACTCGCACAAACTTTACTGCCTAAAGAGAGCTTTCCTGAAAAGCTGAAACTTTTGGTTGCTGAGGCAGATGTGAGAGTCGAAGAAAAGAAAGCCAAGAAAGCAAAGAAAGAGAGGGAGGGTTTTTCGCACGCTCGGTTCCAATCTCGAGCCGCACAAGAATCGCGGTTCGGGATCCGAGCAACCTCTTCTATGTCAAGTCGTGTCGATACGGTCGTATGACGGACTATATAGATTACACGAAGGTAGACGAATCGATAGATCCCGCTGAGAAAGAACTGCGACGACCAATCGGAGAGAAGGAACTGAAAGAAAGGTGGCGGAGAGAGCGGGCGGGAGGAGAACGAGGTCGATCAGAGACAGGTGGCAGAGACAAGGATGAGCGTGGGGAGCTTGTTCGTATCAAGAACTCGTCGTTGAGACCCATTAGACTGACTTGTCGATTCCAAACCTGTTTCGATTTTGAAAACGTTGGGTCAGAAGCTGCTGGAAAGAGAAAGAGAGGGATCACATACTCGAATCCAATCAAGTCCGAGTGCTTCCAGCTGTGTGGGAGAGGGCAAGTCAGTATTAATCTCGTCAGGAGAAAGCAACGAAAGATAGAAGAAACGCCTACAAAGATCACAAATTCCTTTCGCATGATCTTCCTGACGACGGGAGAGTTCGCGTCGGTACATGAACTTCATGGATGCGCTGATGAAATGGAATACTCACAGCTTCATCGAGACAATCACCGGCTTCGTTCTCTTCTTCGATAGTTGGATCCTCACTTAAGAGCTTGTCAGCTGTGTCGAGCAGTGAAGATATCTCCCTAAGGTGTATGAGAATCGCATCGATATCACTTCCTCTTTCATCTTCGTGAAGGAAGAGTTTGGCGAAATGTCGCTGTTGAAGCTGGAGTAGAGATCGTTTCATGCAGTTGATATCGTCGGAAGAGGTTTCAGGGAGTGATTTGACACGTTGGAGTAGAATACTGAGACCTCGAGGCTTGTATGCTTGCGTACGAAGACGATTTGAGCAAATCTTCTGCGATTGATCGAAAGTGCATTATGAGCGAAATCTCAAACGATTGGAGATAGAAAGGCTCACCTTGAACTGGATGAGTATGCCAAGTAATACCGAGAGGTTCTGTAGAGGAGAAGAGTGTGGTAAGCAAAGATTGGCGCGTAAAAAAGTCGCGGTCAAGTTGCAAGGGAAAACTTACCTGTCTCGAATCTGCGACTGCCCTCTGAAGATTCTGATCAACTAGTTCTGTCCAACTCACGCGGCTCTTTCCAAGGTCGATCGAAACCTCTTGCATCTCTTTCCATCTCCGAATACTAATCCAATCGAGCAATTCTAGAGCATGTGCGATATGAACTTTTGAAGTCTTTGATCGAGGTGCTTGTTCGCCGAGTCGTACTTTGAGATCCAATAGCTGTCGATAACTTGCTGCTCGACTGAACGTGGGAGGTCGAGGAGGTGGAGGCATTTTAGGGGCGGAGGAATGAGAAGAGGGACTGCGACTTTGCATCTTTCGAGAACAATTTCGACTGATCGATAGAAGGTGAATCGTGGGATGAAGAGAGTATGTTGCCTGTACGAGCCGAAGTAACGGAAGTAAGAAGGGAGCAGAGCTTCGAACGTGTCGAAACGAGGGGAGGAAGCTTCCGAGCGAGGGACCTTGAAAGCGAACTGAGAGCTAACCGATCCCGGTTCGCAGCGATAACGACTTCGTGGATATTCCATCTACTTTGCACGTACCGTTCTCGCATTCGCTAGGTCGAGTAGGGGTTGTGGTAGCCGATCGAAGTCGAGAGAAAAGGAAGATCCGAGAGGGACAGATTGAGAAGCTGCTGAGCGTTCTGAGGGCTTTCTAGGGTGATCTGACGGCTCTATGAGAGTCTCGAGTAGCTGACTGGCGAGTAAGGTGAGTGGTAGAGATGCAATGAAGAGTTGAAACTTGAAGCAATCTCGGCATTTCTTGAACAGCAACCCTTCACTCTTCGACTCCATTCAGCACCAGGCTGTGCTGTTGAACCATTTGGGAACTCTACACCAAGGTGCAGCACCATCTAGTATCACTTCTACACGTTCTTGACTTCCCTCAGACGATCTCTCTCAACATCGACTCCCACTCGATTCAACCTACCTTGTAGACAGCAAAGAAAGTTTGCAAGACGGTTCATTATCGCGAGACTCTGCTCTAGTATCCGATTTCAGCCTCGTCAGCTCGTCTGAGAGCTTTCGTTTCTCCTCCCAAATCGTATTCCTCCCGAGTAAAGTTTCGGCTTCAGCTTCAATGCTAGTAAGATGTATCATCTGTGAGTCTCATATTAGTCTTCTAATTTCTGGAGTAACGAAGGAGCCGATCGAAACTATTCGAGGTCGCAGATTTCGTCCATTTCTTTCCTCGCAACTTTCACCTCTTTTCCCCTCCTCTCTCTCGCATATACAGTTGTCTCAACGGCTATCTGACGATATGGTTCACTTCCAGAGAATGTTCTGAGTCGGTCTCTTCCGCCTCAAGTCGAGCCGGTTCTTTGCCGAAACGATCTTTGTTAAAATTGAAGAAGGATTGTTCTCACTTCGGATCATTCAGCTCTGTCGCTTCATAATCTGCTACTCGCTCTTCAAACGACACTTCGAGATCTATCACTCAACAGTCATCCTTAACTCGCTTCGGATCAAAGCGAATTTCTCGATTTTTCGAGGTGTCGCAAAGATTCCTTCCCCTCTGGTTCGCCGCTTGGACAACCTCTCCCTCAATGCTTCGTCGGTCTACACGACGATGGATCTACGAGTCGATGAGAACACTTTCTTCAGCTCGACTTTGGAGATTTATCTGAAACCTTCACCTCAGTAATCGAAAAGATTGAATATTCCTTGGTTTCAGCTTGATCGATCATCTCGGAATTGACTAACACGTGTCTACCTCGCTAAGATGGTTAGAACGTCGAAAACTTCCCGCTCTCGACAAAGATTCTCTCCTAAAACGACAATTTTTTCGAATTGAGGGCCGAAACTTGTTCTTTCGCTTCTTCTCTCTTTCCAATCTCTTACGAAATAGGATCTACCTAACACTTGAGAGCGAGACGACAGGGAAAAAAAAGAGGGAAGAAACGACCTGCCTTCCTTCCTTCCTTTTTTCTGAAAATCCGAGGAGGACTTTATCGACACTCGGTCGAGAGAAACCAGATCAGAAAGATCAACGGAAGGGAAAAAGCCCACTTCCGAAAGAAGGCGAGAACCTCGTCGACTGAATCTGGAGAGAGAGAAAAACTTTTTTCCCACTCGAAGGAAACTGAAAAACTCCACCGACCTCCACAACCTCTCCTTTTCTCCCACATCACACCTCCTTCTCTCATCAAAAATGTCTGCCAACTTGGACACTACCGCCCAACAACAACAAACTGGAGCTTCTAAACGTGCTCGTGGTCACTCGGCTATGGTTAGTCCAACTCTCTCTGGAGAAACTTTAGTTGGGGAAAGTAGATCGATGTAACCCTTTCGAGACGCGGGGGAAGGCGAGGACGCGAGATGTTTACGAGTAGGTGATACACCAAGAGTAGTTTAAGTTCAGTATAGAGCACATCACGGCAGCTCGAGGAGGTCAGCAACGTTTCGAGAACGAGGGAAAGGGAGACCACGTTTCCCCCACTCTTCCAACTTTCTCACCTTTCTAGCTGGTTACTCGTTACAAGGGGGATAAGATATGGATGATGAGGGTTGAGCTAGTACAAACAAGAGTCTTCAGTTTCGAAGTCGAGGGGGAAAGTTGAGTGGGAATTTCTGGCTCTCGATCGAATCGTCAACGTTTCTACCTCTCAAACTCGTCAAATCTCAATACGGGAACCTTTGAACTACTCGTTGGAGCTAATTGAGCTACATGACAAACGAGTCAACACGATTCAAACCTCTCGAAAAGTCGACTGACATCTTCTCGATTCGCTCTCCGAAATTCCCATCGATTCAATAGGATTTCAAGACTGCCGCTACTGGTGTCTCTGCCAAGGCTATGCGTAACGAGCTCAATGCTATGATCCAAAAGATTGATGATCCCGAATACAAGAAGGTAAGATCGAAAATCTCTCTCTCTCAATTCTTCTCATTTTATTGACCTCAAGTATGGAAATAAACAGGCTTTCGAAGCCGAGATGCAATCTTTCTTCATCCTTTTCAACCGATACCTCACTGAGCGTGCTCAAGGTCAAAAGCTGTAAGTTTATGTGTCTCCCGATTTCGAATCAGAAACGGGAATCTGACGTTTTTTTCTTCGGTACAGCGACTGGGACAAGGTTGAGCGACCCAACGACGAGCAAATCGTTCCTTACTCTGAACTTCCTCAATGCTCCGACCCTTCCCTCCTCGACAAACTCGCAGTTCTCAAACTCAACGGAGGTCTCGGAACTACTATGGGTTGCGTTGGACCTAAATCGATCATTGAAGTTCGTGAGGGTATGACTTTCTTGGATCTCAGTGTTAGACAAATCGAGGTGAGTCTACCCTTTTTCGAGTTGTAAAGTTGTCGAAAACTGATCCATATTCTCTTTTTTTAGCACCTCAACTCTGCTCACAACGTCAACGTTCCTTTTATCCTCATGAACTCTTTCAACACCGATGAAGATACTGCCCGAATCATCCAAAAGTACTCGAACCACCGAATCGAGCTCATGACTTTCAACCAAGTGAGTTTCTTTCGTGTGTGAAAGGGAGATATCAGAAAACTGATTCTTTCTCTCATCATTATTAGTCTCGTTACCCTCGTGTCAACAAGGAAACGCTCCTCCCTACTCCTCGTTCCGCTCTCGAAGACAAATCTTCCTGGTACCCTCCCGGTCACGGAGATCTTTTCGATGCCATCATGAACTCTGGTCTCGTCGATAAACTCCTTTCTCAAGGAAAAGAATACCTCTTCGTTTCCAACGTTGACAACTTGGGTGCTGTCGTCGATCAAAACATTCTCGAACACATGCACAAGTCTGGTGCCGAGGTGAGTTTTACTACCTCTTTCGTTCCGACTTTTCTTCGAGACTAATCATCCTGTTTCGAGTAGTTCTTGATGGAAGTTACCGACAAGACCAAGGCTGATGTCAAGGGAGGAACCCTTATCAACTACGAAGGAGGTGTCCGTCTTCTCGAAATCGCTCAAGTTCCTTCCGATCACGTCGAAGATTTCAAATCTGTTCGCAAGTTCAAAATTTTCAACACCAACAACTTGTGGGTCAACTTGAAGGCTATCAAGCGAATCATGGAGAACGACGGTATGGATCTCGAGGTTATCGTTAACCACAAACAATCCGACAAGGGAGAAGCTGTTATTCAACTTGAAACCGCTGTCGGAGCTGCTATCAAGCGTAAGCTTTCTCTTTCTTTCGTTTCCGTGTGCTGTAACTGACTTTTTGATGCTCTAATAGACTTCAAGAACGCTCACGGCATCAACGTTCCCCGTTCTCGTTTCCTTCCCGTCAAATCTTGCTCCGATCTCCTCTTGATCACTTCGGATCTCTACCAACTCGAACACGGTCAACTCCGAATGAACCCCGAACGAATGTTTCAATCTACTCCCGTCGTCAAACTCGGAGACGCCTTCAAAAAGGTTGCCGCTTTCCAAAAACGATTCAAGACTATTCCTTCCCTACTCGAACTGGATCACTTGACGGTCGCTGGTGATGTTTCGTTTGGAAGGAACGTTATCCTTCGAGGAACTGTCATTATCGTTGCTAACGATGGACAAAAAATTGAACTTCCCGATGGTACCACTCTCGAGAACAAGCTCGTTTCTGGTGAGTCTCCTCTCTTTCTCTCCTTTTGTGGGAAATTACTAACTCTTGTTCTTCTTTCTAGGTAACCTTCAACTCACTGATCACTAGATCTTTTTTTCCTCTTTTCATATTTCGTTCCTTTTTTTCTAGCTGTACCCCCTTTTCATTCAGTTCCCCCGTAGTCTTATTATCTAGTTCTTATCTCTCGTTCGTTTTTATTGTACTTTCAAAAAACCTCCTCCTATTCCGCTTCTTTTCGTCGATAGAAAGTAAAAAGGAACAGTTTTTTCATATCGTCTTTCATTCTTTTGTGGTCTTCGTCTTCGTCCTTCGTCCTCCACACACACAGAGAGGGAGAGAGAGAGAGAGAGGTCTACTGTGCTGTCGTTCGGAGGTCTCGGTCTGCGATGAGAGCGTGATTATTTGAAGCGACAGTACAGGTTGTTGAGAAAGCGTGAACGAGTAACGATCCGTGAGTTGACGAGAACAATCTGATAACGATTCCAAACACAATTCGATGTTATCTCCTCCTACTACCGTCCTCGTCTCAGTCTTGCTGCTCATGAGAATCCTTCTTCTTCTTGATTTTGGATAAATCTTGTTTCCCTCTTCTCTCACTTCTTCTCGCACCCAAATCCTTCAGTTTCCGCTCGTCTCTCTTCTCTTCAATGATATCGAAAACAGTTCTGGTACCTTCAGGAGGAAAAGGAGTGCGAAACGATAAGATTCTTTTCTGTTTGAATAGCGATTCAGTCAGTTTCTCCAGTGACGATCTCGTTCTTCTCCCTCCTGGGTTAGGGTTAGGGTTAGGGTTAGGGTTAGGGTTAGGGTTAGGGTTAGGGTTAGGG